>QBDW01000634.1:0-122208 GCA_003261595.1 Maconellicoccus hirsutus | reverse complement strand
GTTAAATTTAAAAAAAAAAAAAAAAAAAAAAAAAAGGTATTAACAATAATTAAACAAGCCACCAAATCCACTCATAATTCGGCACAGAAACTCGTTTGGGCATCACAGATATCGTAGTCTTTTCAGTATGTCAATGGTCGAACCTTAACGCGATAAAATCGCTCACCTTCTTTCACGTTGTAACGATTGGTTTTCTATAAATGAACAAAAAAAAAAATTGAAAAATTATGATATCAATTTTCCAAAAATGATGAACAAACGTACTTTTTTGGGAAGGCAATACTCCTTTTCGATTACTTCAGCCGGGCAATACAATTTACTCGGAGACCCTTCTGCGAAAAAATACCCAAATTAACATATTATATAGAAACAAACGAAAGAGAGCAGATTATAGAGCTCATTACTTGAAGCAGATTTCAATCCTAATAGTTCGGCCGAAGAGGGATGCAAGAAATAATGCGTCGATGAATTTTGCAAAATTGTGTAATTCTCTTGCGCTTCATCCCAAACGACCAAAACGATATCTCCGATGTTACATCTAAAATTTCGAGAAGTCATACATCGAGTTTGTTCGTTTATTCCAAAAGGGAGAAGAATAAAATTACTCACGTTTGGATTGAGATCTTTCCTTGGACCATGGCCGATCCCCTGATCTAAAAGATACAATACAAACGTTAAAACAATCAAAACTATACAACATTTATCATATCACTTTTGGTATAAAAAGCGATACCAACGAAAAGATATATTTACCTTGAGACTTTGCGAAGCACGATGCGATCCAGTACTAGCTCCCTAAACAAAGAAAAAACTAATTTAGAAACAGAAATGAAAAAAAAAGTTAAGCTTTGAATATATATCACATCCTGATCTTGATTTCGGGTAAATTCGTAATATTTCGGGTTTTTTCGTTGATGACGAACGTGTACGACATTTATCGAAGAAAAACATAATATGATTATCAATCATGTCCGAATAGTACCGAATTGACACGAGTATTGCCGAACATGCCCGATCATGACCTAAAAGCTTTATTTCAGCTACACGTATGCCCGAATGATAACGAAACATTACAATTGATGAACTGTAACTGAAGTATCCACGAGAGCTGCCGAACACATCCGATCTTTACCGAAATGTTCTAAATTACTTTCAAGTACATCCGAATGATACCGAAATTTCACGAAAACCGTCGAACATTCCACAAAACGATTTCTAGACAAATATCAGCCTTAAAAATGTTCCTAATTAAAGTTAATCGATAAAAATCGAATCCGAACATACACGAATGAACCCAAACATCACCGAAGTTACTTTTTCATACAAAATTCGTTTGAAAATGCATAAGAAAAGTTACCTTTTTGGGTATAGTTTTTTCTTTAAATTGACCTCTATTCTGTTGCAAATCCGGGCTGCTGCTTGTACTAGTTAGACTTGTCGAGCTGCAGGAATCTCTGTAAAATGACGTCATACATATATCGTACCTTTTCTTATAATTGATTTAAAAATATCCACTCATTACTTACGTATTATACGAACACGAAGGCGAACTAAAGGCATATTTCGAGGTTCGTTCTTTGATTAATTCGGTTTGCAAACGATTTTTCTCACTTTCCAGCTCTTCGATGCGGTTTATCAACGAATAGCTGCCACTACAAGAGAATAAATAAGTTGATGATGATCAAATTATCATCTAAATGCTTCTGGGAGCTTCAAACATACCCTTCGTGGCTAGTCAACGTATGTATGGTCTCTTTATGGCGATGTACTTCGTTGACCAAACTCCTTTCGCGAGCTTTCAATACTTCCATTTGTTTCTCGTAGAAGTCACGTAGTTGGCTCTCGATCTGATCTTTTATTATCTACAAAAAAAAAACCTCAAAATCACGAAAATACTCGTCAAATCTGGATTACTCCGTTACACGATACGTACTTCTTTATCGGCGTTAAATTGCATGTTGACTTTACGCAGCTCCTCTTCTAGCTTCCTATCGCATTCGTACCTTTCATGTTCAATGGCTTCTTGAAGCTTCTGCTCCATATCGTGTTTCAACTGACTAACGACCGCATCTTGTTCGCGGTGCTCCATTATGTCGCCACGCTACGTAGACATTGCGAGCATAAGTTCCACGAGTAACACTGCGAGTACACTAGGATCATCCCTCTCCTTACCTCGATTTTTTCCAAACTTGTATCACTTGGGCTACGTTCCATATTAGCACAAGTCACCAATCTGTAACGCTGACGTAAGGCTTCCAATTCTTGCCTATGTTTCGAGTTCAACTGCTCTGTTATTTCCTTGGTAAGTTGAGCTTTCTGCAGAACCAACGCTTCGTTGACTCTTTTCTCGATTTTTTCTTCTTCTCCGCTCACGTCCATTTTTTCGATTTCGTTTTCGGATATCTTCGCGTACAGCGTCTTTATCGTGTCGTTTTTCTCTTGTAATTTCTGTATAATTGAAATTCATTTTAATTCGATGTGATTAAAAAAATAAAGAATTTTCTCAAGTACCAACCTGCGATAGAGTCAGTATATGACCTTGTTGTTGTTGCGATTCCGTGTACAATTTACGCAACACGGCGAACACTTCGTTTTGGTGTGAATAAATCCAGCTTTGTAAGACTGATAAATCATTCCTTAATGAGATCACTGAGTTACGCGCCACGGTGCCCAAGACCGCCATACCGTCTCTCATCGTTTTCAAGGCGTTCTACGCAAAATTTTTGGTTTATTTCTAAACCGAACGAAACCCCTGAAGATGCATACACAGTTACACACACAAACCTCGTGTTTATCGCGACCAATCCGCCCATCGACATCTCGTTTCTCGCGAGTACCACTATCTTCGTACGACATAGTCACAACGACATCGCTACTTTTGACCAAATCTCCGGCACCGGCGCCGCTAGACGAGGACATGACAACCGCCAATTTATCATCTTCGACGTCCCTCGGCTCCGGCGTCTCGTCGTCTTCGATTTCGCTCAACGTTAACGATTTCGACAAGAAGAAATTCCGTATCGCGTCCACATCCGGTAACTGGATGCATTCCTCGAGATTGGGTAAATGCTGACAAAGCAATTTCAGGTCGTCTTCGCAAAGCTACAAAACCCCAACGAATTAGATGGTTCTTTTACGCAGATCCTCCGCAGGTACTTACCGCTGGTAAATTATTATCGAACAAAGGAGGCGACTGGGTGGCGAAATTAGGAGGCATATCTTCCAGCCCTGGGAACAGGCATTTCAAGAAATGCCCTTCAAATTGCGCCATGAACTTCTTCCTTCGTTCGGTTTCCTCGGTATAAATAGTGAATATCTTACAAGCCAGGTCACTCGCCCACTACAAACGCAAAATATTACAATAAATCCACGCGAAACATCTCCGACCATCTTACACGTACCATTAGAAAAGCCTGAGAATACGAACGACGCCTAACCACTTCGGACACAGCCGCGAAATAATTCTTAGGCGTCGAATGTAACTGTTGCACGACTTCGATGTAACCCCGAACGCGTTTCATATTCGCCCCGTGTAGCACCAACATCGAGCGTATTTCGGCAGCTCGTTCTTGAATAGTCATCACAGCCCTGTGAATATCTCCATTAGTATTCCATCAAACATCATCGATCACGCGTTCAACCCGCCACTTACTTCAATTTCTTATGAATAATATCACAGAGTTCTTTTTTAGTTTGCAAACACACGTGTCTACAAGTTCTTATATTGGTATGATTCGTTCTCATTATACGTAACGTGTCCCGATGCGCTGCTATTAAATCGGGCAGAATTGAATTATCTTTTAAATCCGAATAACGGTCGTGGTTACGTCGAATACCCTGTGTGCAAAAAAAAAACACACGCGTGTTAATTAATCCATTATTTAATCATTACTAAATTAAACGCGTCATCGGATAATGAATCGAGTAAATGGACGCCACGGGTGGCTCTTCAGTTCACCCTGGCCGAGACCTTGTTCATAGGAAAGGTCTTTAGAACGTTAAACGACGCACCAAAAAAAATTCTCAGTAAAGCGGAAAAGAAGCAAAAATTAGAAGGAAAGAGGAAGAAATTGAATGTTTTAATTCATTTTTTCAAAAAAAAAATCACTAATATTGAAAATGTAAATTCCTATTTTTAAATCGGTCAATTTAACGTAAAAAAAATATCAAAAATTCATTAAAAAATTGAAGGAATTGGAAAAACCTCAAAAAATATGACAAAAAAAATTTAAATAGTCGCAACATAATTTAAAAAATTGAAAAAGGAACCAATTATCATAAAAAACTATTGAAAAAATTGAAATAAAATAAAATTGAATTTTCTAAACCGCATAAAATAAATGTCAATTTTTTTTATTGTCATCAAAAAATTATTTAAAAATTGAAAAAATTAAAATAAGTTATGAAAAGTTTGAATTAACGGCAGATCAATATAAACATACAATAATTATCAAAAAATGATGATGACGTAATTGAAAACGACAAATCATCCATCGTCATAAAAAAAAGATAAATAATAAGAAAAAAATAAAACTTTTTATGTCATTTTTAAAAAAAAATCACGTTTAAAAATGTAAATTTCTATAATTTAACTAAACCCAAAAAAATTATTAAAAAATAATTAAAAAATTGAAAAATTTTCAAAAAAGTTGAAAAAAAATTATTTTGTAAAAAGGTACAAAATATTTTTAAAAAAACGGAAAACCATCTAAAATAAATAACAAATGGAAAACTGGTATATTTGTACCCCCCTCCCTCTCAGTCTTTTTTCCCTCAATGAAACAGAGGACTCGATTCGAAAGCGAAGAAAAATCAGATAAAATATTCAAATTCTTAAGTTTTCATCAAGTACCAATAATTTACCATCAAAATGATGATAAATCACAATTAAAAAAAATTGTAAAAATCAAGAATAAAAAAATGAAAAAACAAAACAATAAAATCATCAGCAAAAGAAATACGAATTGGAAAATTAAAAAAGTAAAGCTGAATAAAAAAACTTGAATAAAAGAGTAAACAAAAAATGAAAAAATATTGTCGAAAATTTGCAAAAAAAAAAAACTAAAAACATTAGATTAAATTACCGCAAAATCGTGAAATTATTACCTAAAATAATCGTAAGATATTGAAAAAATTAGCAAAAATCAGGTATTTGCAATGTAATAAATTAAAAAAAAAACGAATTTATTAAAATTCTTTTCTTGATTTTAAATACATATTTTTTTGTAAATAAATTTTTAGATTTTTTTAAGCTTTCGTAGATTGAATCATTCTAAAATAAAATCCCAACTTCACCATTCCTCATCCACTGCTACCAAATTATGTATTCATTTACTCACATCTGATTTGCTCATCTGATCGCTGCATAGGTTCTTAATATGTTGACAATAATTCTGCAAATTCATCAATTTTTCGGTAATTTCTCCGACGCTCCTAACAGTAGATAATTCTTCGGCGCTGATTAACAAGTTGATGTCATCTTTCAAGGAAACCAACGCGTGTTCATTGTACTGCAAAAATTTCGCATTTAATATGAAATTCAAATCAAAATGGCACGCGTCATATGCCATAATTGCTAAATATGCGTAAATGTGTGCTTACTTGCGACAAACCGTCTCTACACATGACTACTACGCTTTCCAAACTCTGCTCCGGTTCCTTGGCTGAGATCCATTGTAACAAAGATATATCGGACGTTTTGAATTTATCGCAACATATCTCCAATCTAGCGCGCTCCTCTTCGTTACCATCCAAAAGCGCCGGTAAAATTGGTATTTTCGATAATAAATTTAGATCTTCCGCGAACCTGCGCCATATATCGCATTATTATTACGTGCGTTTTCGCTTGTTTCCTTATCATGTATGTTACGTAACATCAAACATGTCCAGCGCGGGTAACACACTGTTATTATATCGCGTAACACGCACCTGTCAACCAGATCTATATTTTTCCCTCTCGTTTCCAGGTATTTATTATACGAGCTGTCGAAAGCCGCAAATTGCCCTTCGAATGTGCGCAATACGTCGTCCAAATTTGCCAAAGCTGCGGCGAAACCTGTAACATAAATTCGTTTTTCATTCGAGTAACGCGTATTTGCTTAGATTATCGAAGTAAACAATGACCTATATTCTTAGCATTTTTTTCACCTCACTCTCTCATTTTGTTCATCGTAATCTCGTATAATTCATCATCGAAGCGATATAAGTTATAATCAAATTTAAAGGTCGTTAGTTTACGTTACCGTTTCCGAGTACGTTAATAAAAAACACACGCTCGTTAAAGAAATTTAATTCCGACGTCCCATCGTCGTCGTAATCATCGCCTCGACGCGTAGTATAAATCTTGCTTTTACGTCGTAGACGTCTGGAAATATTCGGGTCATATATCGACGACGTTATAATCGCGAATTCGAATTCGATACGTTGAAGGAAACGAAAAAAACACGTATTTGCGATAACGCTTCGAGTTATACGTCATTACCGGTAACGAGCTTTCGAAAAATTCAATTTAATCGCGGAAATGAGGCGAAGACGAGGGTTAAAGGGAGGCTGCGTCGTAAAATGGACCGCGAATTCGAAATCGGCGTCGTAAAAATACTCGAAATAGATGTATAACTCGATAAGGAGAAGTAAAGTTTCGCTTTGGATCGTTATCAGTGGCGGGTGACAAGGGAGAGGGGAGTGAGGTGCTCAATAAAAGCCAAAATTTATCGTGAAAAACGCTACATTAAAAAAAATACGCGAGTAGATGTCTAAAGGAAGATTAACCGGAAATTTTGCACAATTTCCGAATTTTAGGAGGAGAAAAAGTGTCTTAAAAGACTAAAAATTGAATCAACGTGAAATTTTAAAAGAAAATTCGAACTCATCACCCCGAAGTCCCAAGAACAATCGATATGCAACTCGACATAAATATTTTCTCCTCCCTCTTCCCCTCTACAAATAAAGTATGGAGCGGTAGGTGAGAGCCCTTGAAAAAAACAAATCAATCGACAAAACAGGAAAAGACTATTCACGAATTCCAACCAGATTTATTTTAAAACCTTTTAAACACGAAAACCAAAAAAGACTTAGAAAAGGTAACCATCACTCATATGGAAGAAGTGGCGGGAGGGGAGGGCTACTTCGGTAAAATCTCAAAAACAACTTGAAATTCGAATTCAGCGCGTAAAATCCATTTAAATTGATACCCCACATGCCGTATGTAAAATGAGTTTCAACTTTGCGGTGGGGAGGGAGAAAGGGGAGACGTGCCGCTTATCGTAAAACCGCAGATTTGCAAATATTTGATAACACCTAAAAAGACGTGATTCCATCAAAAGCAATCGCTTTGAGTACTTATGAAGCCCGACGAAATTGGGAAAAATTCACGTTTGAATAAGGTGCCACCCCCTTTGTGGAGGTGAAGGGGTAGTACCCTTCATAACTTCTCCTCCCCCCTTGAACTCTCGATTTCGTCTCCACATCGGATAGAATTTCCATTTATGTTGTTTAAACGAACGAAATCTTAATAAATCTAAATTTCCTTGACGTCCCACCCCCCTTGATGGGCAAATTTGATCGATAATAAGTCCATCAAGTGGGGTATCGTTTGTTACATATTCCAAGGCGTAGAATCCGATTTCGATGGTATTTTCCGATTTTACCACGTTTATCTCATGTTACTCGTTCATTCCTTCATATCAATCAACGTTTTTACGTCCTAATGACAGAACGCGTAATCTAATCATATAAAACATTGAACTTGCACGCAGAATACCAACCTTGATGTTGCAATAACTGATCGGTGTTTAGTTTTTCGCATAATGCTTTCATCTCGGTCGCCTGTTCGACGTATTTTTTAGCCAGCTGGTTAGCTTTATCGATGGTATATGAAGACAACGGTACGGATAGGTTATCAATACTATGGAATAAATTCTCGAGTTCATTATCTGCAACATACAAATAAAAAAATGGTTATTTAAATCGACGCTAATTACATCAAATCGTCGTTATAAAATAACCGCAACGTAAACAATACACGAACGAGTTTTGTTTCGCAGATAAAGCGAGAAACCCGCTACATGTACGTAATTTTCAACCGACACAATACATATGCGAAACCTTGAAAAATATATACAAAATACATCGTACATTGACAACGCAATTCAATCGCGTTCTAATGGTTCGCCATCGTACAAAAGCAACACTCCCTCGCGTTTACCTCCAAAAGCACAAAAAAATAAATTACGAGTAAATTTTTACGATTCAGTCGTCGCATAAGATTACTCCAGAGAATGTTTTTCCCTGCGTCGGCTTAAAAATTCAATTATCCAACATACGGCAGCTTTACGACACAAGACATATTGTAGACAGCTTTTACCATAAATTTCTCATATTCAAGCTTATCACTTCTCACCTGTTGCTGGTCTAGGTACTCCGCAGCAAAACACATCGTAGCCATTTTTCACGCGTATTGTTTTAATTGATCAACGTCACGTGGAAAATCCCCAAACCGTTTCTTTATTTACCAAAGCGAAAGTCCTACTCTCTTCGCCTCATTTACCTCGCGACTCGTGCATAAACCGATATTTTACATTGTCGCATCGACACAACGACCATAACACGGTGACATGGCCGATGGCATTACAATAAAAGGTGAAACGAACAGGAGGCAGTACGAATAACACGAAAACAATGCGGCGAAGGTCTACGACTCGATACAATTTCGTACCAATTATCGTGATAAATTCGATAAATATCACACCTCTTCGTACCGACAAATATCCTTATCGATGTTAATTTCGACGAGATAACGTTCCCCGCTTCGATCAACGGATAAACCGAGGTTTGAAACCAGCGCCCCCTCGCGTCCTCCACCCGTCGAATACGACGTCAATCGTACGACACGTTATCGCTGCCGTGTGCACGTGTTCGCAACAAAGAAATATGTGGTAATGCGACGTGCGACTCTCGAATAAAAATAATAAATAACGTAGAATGAAAACCCAGACGGTAATTCTTTTCGCGTCGTTTCATTTTAAGGTAATTACAAGCCGCGGGGAATTACTAATTGTGTTTCGATACTCGTCGTAAATCGAAAACAGACGTCAGGTTTTCGAGACGCCAAGAAGCGTCGAAATTGAAGCAAATTCGTTTCGGGTATTTGTACGAGAATCGTTTCGATGACGCGAGAACGCTTGAAAATCACGTATTTCGATTTCAAAAACGAGTATATGACCGAAAAATACTAATTTCAAGTGTTAACGGGGTAAAAATCGGTAATTTTGTCAAAAATACAGTCGAATTTGTTCATTTTCGAACATAAATCATAAATTCGAGTTTGCACGGAGATAGTCGAAATCCACCGAGAAATGCCGATTTTACCCGAAAACGATCAAAAACACCGAATATTACGTAAAGGATTAAATTACGCCGAAACAACACGAATACACCCGAAATTTTACAAATAAAAACGAATACAGTCGAAATCAACCAAAAATGCCAAATTTATCTGAAAATATTAAACAATACTGAATACCTTGTAAAGAATCGAATAACAACGAAACGACACGAATACAGTCGAAAGTTCACGAATCGAAACGAAAACAGACGAAGTAATTGAATTTTACGATACGTAGTATGTACACCATTCATTAGCCAACACGATAATTTGACCAAAAATTCCCGAATAGACGCGAAATCGACCGAATTTACGCGAACGTACTCAATTTATTTATTATTCTCAGAGAATTTAAACGAAAATAAAAAAAATCAGGCTTTTAAAGCAGTTCATCAAATAGAATTTGTTATTGATGACTTCTATCTCATATCAATCGATTCATTCAACCCCCCGCCCCCTCAAATGAACGAATCACATCTAGAAATTGCTCAATTTCGTCTTCAATTATTCAAGTTTCATAAAAATGAACATACACATGATGTATTAATCAAAGGTTTTATTATAATCCACAAAGTACCAATTTGTAAGCAATACCGGAAATGAACGAATTATCCCGAAAATACTCGATTTCATCCGAACATATCCGATATGGTTTTATTATACGTGCATAAAAAAATTAACGCTGTCCATTCGAGACTAGAAACTTCTTTCAAGAGAATTATTCAAGTCGGGTATCTAGAACTCCATCAGATTTCATTCAAAAATAATTTCTCAACAAACCCGAAAATAAACGAATCTGGCCGAATTTACCCGATTTCTTCAAAAATTACCAAATTCAACAAAATTATACGAAAAAATGATAAATCACGTTGTAAAATCTAAAGAGATTGATTTCTCGTGAATACCGGAAATAAACGAGTTAATCCGAACATACCCGACTTCACCCGAAACGTTCAAAATTCATCAAAAATACACGAATTGATCGTAAATGATGCCACAATACGTATCTGATAAAATACGAAGGGTTACGATTCCGTACGAAGTTACACGATTGCATTATTTAGCATAAAAATCGATATATCTGAATCTATTAACGAAAATTTTACACAAAAATTTCCTACTATGTGATTTTCAAAGATGATTTTGAACCATTAAATGGGCATTTATATTGAACAATTTCAAATATACCTCGGTACCCACCACCCTTCTCGCCAAACATTTTCGAAACACGTTTCAAGCAAGAATGAACGTTTCTCTTTCGTCACATACTTGTCTCCTTCTTATCGGCAATTTTATCATCTAACATTAGGAATTCACCAAACGTATACAACTTTTTCGAACACCTTATCCATATAAACATTGTATAGTGTACATATTGCGCAAAAAATATTAATCTACATGGATTCCTCGTCCGTTCCGTCGTTTATGTTTTTTATTATCAGCGAGGGCACAAAACGTTACTATACCGGATCGTACACGTCTAGAAAACGACACGATCGTGTGGACTCTTTGTATGTGTGTGTACTGTGTACCAGAGCAATTCACCAACACAAATTCTAATACAATTTACCAACTATCGATATTTTCAATTACACCGAAACAATTCCATATCGACGTTTTTACGAAACGAGGAAAAAAATATACAAAAATTCGATAATTTCGATAACCCATTTCAAGTACTTTTTTCTCACGTGTACGGTAGCTCGCATAATTCCCCCTTCTTCCCCTACGCGATAATTTTTCGGTAACATCTGACACCTGACGAAGCTCTCAAGGCGTTCTCGAGTTTCGCGTTATAATTTCAAAGCTAAATAAGTTTTCACATCGCCATCTCGTCCTGCCTTTTTACAGATAACACCATTATCTCGCCTCTTCCTCCCGCCTCGCTCATTCATCAACACTCCGCCATTATAAAACGAGCTGATTACAAAATAAGAAAAAAAAGGTGGCAGTATAAGGAAGTGAAGTAACTTTGTCCTATTCACGACGTAAACAAGCAAAACCGGTGAATTGAAATCGAGCTATAAGTACGCTCCGATTACTTCATCGCGTTTGTTTTTATCGCGTCTATTTGGAAAAACGATGCGGGCGTCCGCCTCGACTTCCTCGACGCCTTCTTCGAGTTTCATTTAGCGTTATTTTTTTTCAACTTCCGACGTAGAAATATCCTCGATTTAGTGCGAAGCGTAAATAAAAACAGAAGAACTTCAATTGACCTATGCCGAGTCCTTATCGGTGGATAATCCTCGAACCCCTCATCTCTCCTCTACGCTTTAATCTCGAAAATTCCCCCCTCACTCGATTCGTAGATTCCTTCTTAGGTTAAAAATCACCCGAATACCGAACGAAGGACTTATTCGAACCATTACCTTAGCCGCATCTTTATCCTTCGACGGTACATTAAACGTCACGACGACCCTCTTCAACGTCCCCTTGCCCTCCCTGAATCTTCACGAAAGCCCACGTTTCGCGTGCCGAGAAGCGAACTCGATGAATCACACGTATCTACCCTTTCCGGTAGTCGTTTCGATAAATGGTCACCCTATTTTTTCCTGTAGATAAAGAAAGGTGCCAGCGCTTCGTATCGATTGATGGATATCGAAAGGGTGCCGAACATCACGTCCGGAGCTATTTTTAACACGATACTTCAGCGAGCTTCTGAGGTACGTATTACCCCAAGGTGCCTCTCATTGAGAATGAAAAAGTCGCGGAAAAAAGGTCGAGAACAAGTGCTCCAAACGTAGGCAGCGATGAGAAATAACTCGATGGAAATATTCTGCCGATTAAACAAAGCGTAAATTACGCAATTAAATATGCGCATATGTTTCGCAGGTTTTCTTTCTCCAATTTTGACTTCGAATGGACGTGGCGAGGGGAGTAGAAGAATGGATACCTAGGTATTTTGGTATTTTTTCTCTTAACAAAGACAAAAAACACGTCGAGTTTTGCGTCACTACAGCGTCGAATTGTTTTTTTGAAGCTTTATTGAGTGGAAAGGGAAAAGGGAAGCGGCTGAAGCGATCGCACTGAAAAAATAATCGCATTTTCGTATTCGTCATCGTAGAAAATTTGGATTCTGATTGATTTTTAGCACGATTTTCATCCGTGAAAATTAACAAACTAGTGACTTAGAAGTTTGTATCAACGCGCCCTTTCTTTCTTTCTGAGTGGACACTGAGAATTCCCCCCCCCCGACGTCCTCCGCATGCTTCCTTACTGTAGTTTGTATTTTTTTCAGATCCATATTTTTATTTTCACCTTGTTCATGGAACCGAAATAAATCTTACAAGACTTTTATCTCACGCTGCAGCAAAATTAATGACGTCACAGTTATTTTATGCGATTTACAAAGGTTAAAAAAGATTGAGAATGTAATCATAAATTTTGACCGAGAACGACGTTACCGAGGTTCATAAGGATTAACGAGATCATCACTTGATCAGCATAAATTGTTAGGAGGCCAAGAGGGGGTGGAACTTGAATAAACTCCATCCATGACGTCATCTTGAAAGATGGGAAATTCTTTCAAGAAATAATTTGTTAAAAAATGCCCGAAAAAAATTCCATATGACCATTTCTTGCAACTGTATTCGATTAGATCGTCGTAAATCACGTTAAAATAGATCGATGACGTCATAGACTCGATGTACCACGATTTAATGACGCCATCGCTGCTTTAAAAATTATTTAAAAGTCGTGTTAGCGCCGAAATAAAATTCAACGACGAGAAATATAGCTAATTTTTACATAAATTATTGATTTTTATTTTTTTATCAATCGAGCATTTTTTAAAACATTTTTTCGTGCAATTTTTTCGATGATTTTTCGACTATTTACAATGAATTTCAAGGTCAAATACTCATTTTATGAATTTTTTTCATTTCGTGAAGGAAACAAAATTGTTTGTACGACTATTTACGTTCAAATTATTAATTTTTATTTATGCAGGATTTAGTTACCCCTTATATCCCTCTTCCCTCATCCCTGGCAAAATTGTAAACAAACTTAAATATCGTTATTTTCTTTTTCATTAATTTTTGAATATTTTTTAAACCATTTAAATGGTCAAGTTCTATATGATGCAGTTTTATTCCTCCCCTCCTTTTCCCTTCCTGTCACTAAAAACGATTTTGTCGACCTTTCAGGTTTGAGAACTTTTTTCTCGATTAGTTATTTATATTTTAATTATAATTCATGAATTTTCAGCGATTTCGTAATTAAATGAAAAAACAATTACCCCTATTTACATTTTTAAACATTTTGAATAAATTAATACATTTCTTTTGGTTAATTAAAGCGTAAAAATTTTTCAATTTATTAAAAATTATGGAAATAATAAAATTGTGTAATTTTAACGAATTGCATAATGCATTTTTGAAGTAGTTTTATACTGAATTATTCCAATTGGGAATCTAATTTATAATACAAAAGGTCATCTGTATCTTTATCTTTTCTTTTCCGAATGATTACTCAATTTACCCACAAAAACGAACGATTATTTTTACGTTTTTTTATTTTCATTTTTCACGATAACGACGTATTTTTATTTATAATTTTCGTTTCATGAAATACCAACTATGCAGTTCTTTATTATACTTAAATCCGTATTTTGTAATCTTAATAATAACTTATCACTATTTCGATTAAATATTCCAATTTCTATTTTCAATTAACAAACGATAAATATTAATGGGTAAGTAGATTAATTGAATTATCGTTATCTGTGTTTTTCTTCATTATTTTTTTTTTTTAATAAACAGCTGTTAATTTCTAATCGAATCATTTACTTTTTCAAATTTGAAATCGGTGCTGTAATTTATTGACGTTTTGAAAAATAGATTCCTTTCATTAAACGTATCTCGAGATTATGCCCCCTTCCTCTATCTTTATTCGTTCGGAATTAATTAAATGTGTGTGCATTTTAATAAGCGTATCTTGTTTATGTATCGAAACCGAAGAAGACAAAATTCTTCACTTTTAATATTACAGTTTGAGAACGTTGATTTAAATCAGCGTGGATGTTGTAAATTATCGAAAAAAAGAGTGAAAAATCGTCGATAAATTCAAAAAACTGCCGAGTCATTCAACGTTTTACAAAATAGTGTTTTTGTTTTGAAAGAAAAAATTAAATAAATTTGAAAAACTGAAATATCAAAAATTGGAAAATTTATTAGACGAATGAATTTTGAATAAAAAAAATTTCAAGCGAAAACTTCCTGCGTTAGCTCTATTTTCACGAAACTTAGGTATATTTCACCTCTCCTCACAAAGGTCACCCAAAATACCAACTCGGGTCAATGGGTATATCTTCGATTTCAACATATGAATCGCCTATTTGACCACTTTAATCGAAATTTACCTCGTTAACGGTCGATTTTCGTTATCGCGTCGTTTTCGAAAAAGGTTACTTCGATGTTATCGTTTGTAAAAAAAAAATATATATAAAGAATCCGTATAAATATTTCCTCGATTATCTATCGGCTTATTTTTTCGATTCCAAAACAAGTTCACTGGTTTAATAAAACACGCATCTCGAACCCGATTTCTAGAATTTACTCATTCGAGAGCACATAGCACGTACGTATCAGCTGATACGCGAGATATCCGTGGTCAGGTACACAAACGTACTACGAGACTCCTCTTGCCATCTATCGTCGACGCTATCTCGATATAGAAATTAATAAACATAGTCACCGTCGCTGTACGCGCTCATTGATAACACCTTATTTGTAGAATTCAATCCGCGATAAATATTGATTAGAAGCGATAACGCATTATTTACAAATGCGATAAACGGGTCATGCGCCACGGAGATCGTATCGATGTGCCGATAGACGAGAAGATGAAAAGGAAATGCCGTTTGAAAATGCTGCTCATTCGGAGTCGTGATATTTCGAGAACATTCCACGATTTGCTACCATTTTCCACTAAAAAGCCATTGGCATCGATATCGACGCTTGAATGGTTTGCTTACATCACCTGAAAAGCTTTTATTTTCCTTCTATCTCCTCAAGTGGTAACACTGAAGAGTATTGGTGAACTGGAGGTAGGGGGAAGGGAGAGAAACCGTTCAAATTGGACGTAAAATTAAACAAACCCATAAGACAAAACACGTTCGTTTTACACATTAACACAACAGCTTTTCTTCGTCTCTCCCCTCTATCCATTCCTCCAAGACACCCCTCCTTTCCCTTTCACTGAACAAAAACAAAATTATTCGGCTAGGAAGTCTCCCCACCTAGGCGATACTTCATCCCTACCTTCTCTTTTATATTTCTTCCCACTTCTAAAGGGGAGGAGACAGGTACAGGCGATTTTGCGCTTAGAGTATCTCATCAAGGAATAGAGGATTTCGTAAATTGTAAATATATGCTCCTCCTCACCATCACCCACCACTTTTCATCCCATCACTTACAAATATTTTCAGCACTCACCACACGTAACCATCAAAGCCGCACTCACCCGCTTATCTCATTTTCATCGCCGTCATCAAAATGTGGGGGGGAGGAGGTTAGAAGGAGGAAAGCAGAAGGAAAAGGAGAACGAGATTATCAAACTCAAAAAAAACACAAAATCGATGAAATTATAGACAGAAACAACTATATTATTCCAAGATATGCTATCCCCACCTTTCCCCTCCCCCTCTCATCCATCATCCTCTATGAAAAAATGTACATTTTTCGATTTTGGAAGATGTACCATCGCAAAATTCAGTTATGTTAATAGATGAATTTTCTCCACCTTTTTCCATCTATGTGTGGAAGAGGGGCAATAAGGGCAAGGGGAGGGAAGAGGTACATAAGGAAGGAGGAGTAGTTGAAAAATTTTAAATCACAAGAAAAATCGTGAAATAAACAATTCTGTTGTTACTAAGCGTTTTTTTCGCTAATTTTATTTATCATTCCCCACTTTTCACCTCCTCTTTCCCCTCTTTTAAAAATAGCATTTCCCTTTCTTTTCGATGAAATATTTAATTAATAATTACAGCAAAATTCCGTCAGAGAAACAAAAACAACTCTCACCACGTACGTACTTCCTGAAGACTAAAAGTTATTCGAGGAAATTGATCAGTGACGAGGAGGAGAAGGGGGTACAAGAGGAAAAGTCGCCTAATTACTCCTTTTTCTGCTCCCGATCGCCGTATCCTCAACAAGTACACAAAGTACGCGCAACGTAACTACGAAAAATGTGGAACGACGCTGCGACAATACGCCCCCCTCCCGCCTCAACTACTTCTAAATGGCCGGAAAGCTCGACAGAGGCGAATTCAGGTCAATCGTCGCGACGCCGAGTAAATTCCGCGAAAAAGCGATCGTTCGCGGATCGCAAAACACGACGTACACCTTTGGTTTCATCGTTTTGGGCAAAGTTCGCCAAGTTCGTGGGTTCGAGCGGGTCATCGAACGGGGCGAATTTTCCAAGACTCGGTTTGACGATTCCAGCCACACGAACTCCGGGGCTTCGTGGTTGAACGAGGATTTCGTGACGAAATCGTTATCGGCGCGGATCTCAAAGTCGCAATTATGCTCGACGAAGATCTCGAGGATAGTTCGAAGAACATGCGTAGATCACAATGAAAGGAAGATGACCCGTTCGAAGGCCATTCATCGTTCCGGTATACCGAGCAGATCTAGATGGTTGATTTTCGGGAGCAGGATATGACCGAATGGACTATCGCACCGTCTCAAGGCGCAAGATCCAGTTACACGCGCAATTTCAAAGCGACCTATCCGGATATGTACGCCGAGTTTCCAGACGCGTCCGAAGACGACGCCCAAGGTACCTCAGCTCTTCGAACGTCGCGAATTCGCCAAGGTGGTAATTTCGAGACGACGGGTTTGCAAATCGCGCTCGTCTGAAAAAGTAATGCGTAGTCGCGGTAACTGGCACGCGTACAAATACGACGCAGCAATTCAAAAGAGGCAATACGTATCAAATGGGATTCTGGTAGCGACAACGATGGCGGCCACCGCGTAAACCAGAGCTGCGAGCTAAACACATGCAGCCAATAGGCGGGGGCGCGAGTTAATTTATAGGAAGGAGCGCGATGCCGCGAACGACACGCGGCGCGTTGAAGTACGTCGAGATGTGGCGACCTTGGCCCATGGCGTACGAAACGCACTTCGAAATACGCGTAAAATGTGTTAATGATGAGCGCTCTCTCGGAGTATTTACTTGTGTAAGCGTAAATACGTGTACTTTTAAACTAGTTTTTTTCACGATTTGTTTTCTTCCCCTCTCAGCCCCCTCCACAACATCTTTCGATAGGTCGTTTTCGATAATTCGAAGACACAAAAAGGAGGTTGAGCGACGCCTACGCGAGATCGTCGCCGTCTGCGGATATCACGACTTGAGGGTTTAACGAGAAAGTTTCCATCAGCAGTAGAACAGCGTTTAGGAGTTAATCATAGGTCGCGGTAATGTATCCCGGATTTTTATCGTGTGAGGAGCGGGGTGGAGGGAGGGGCAGGAAGCGAACCAAAATTTGAATTTTACATGAAAATATCCAGTTTACGCCTTTCGTAATTTAATGACGAGAAAAGTTCATCTCTTGTTGGAGAAATTCGGTAAATGAAATTTTTCAAATTTACACATTCCAAAAATGGAAAAGTCGAGCTTTCAATTGGATACTTGAGTTCAATTCGACTTGGGAGCGAAGCAAATGCACGAGAAATTCAGATTGAGAAGTTGTAACTCAGCGAACTTTTTTGTTAGATTAAATTTATTTTTTGGCTTACTAAAAAATGACCGATTTATCGCAAAATTCATGATTTTATTTTATAATTGTTTTTTTTTCAGTATTTCATCTGATTTTTTCATACTGAATAGAATAATTGTCAATTTTTCAAAGATTAAAAAATATACCAGCTTTAAATTACACCACAAAACTTTATTAAAGTTTAGAAAGTGAATGGGAAGACAGGGAGGGGTTGACCGGTTAATTTATAATTTTTTTTAGGCAATTTAAACGATTTCACAGCACAACATATATTATGTACTAAACTTTCCGCTGTACTCCCCCTCCTTTCACACCAAAAAAGATTAAAATTGTAAAATTTTGCCATAAAATAAAAACAAAACCTTTCTCAGCACTTTCATCCCCCCCCTTCTCCCGAAAAATTGTCAAAATTGTGATTTTTTGTCACAAAAAAAAATTCTCCCTACTTTTTCTTATTCCAAATATTTAGAAAAGATTGACACTAATTTAACCTTTTTGTTCTGTATTCCCAATAATATTTAGTCAATTTTTTGATGTTTTCAGGTAAATGATTCACCAAATTTCATTTTTTTCGTTTTTTTTTCTACAATTTTTCATATTTTTATTTCATTTTTTTACTTGTTTTATTGTTAATGTTTTTTTTTCAATTTAAAAGAAAATTATATAATTGATAATTTCATCGTTTTAAAATTTTCAAGGATCCCAGTACATTAGATGTTTTCTTTCAATTAAATTTTATTTTATCAAGTTCATTTTTTTCTTTTTTATTTTTTTCACATTTTTTGAAAATTAATTGTTTTTCTTATCGATTTCTCAATTTTTTTCACATTTCTCAAAACTTAATAATTTTCCCTCTTCTATGAAATTATCTAATTTTTTACATTTTCAATGCGTCGATTAATTTTCTGTTTGAAATTTTACATCTTTTAAAGTTTTCCTAAAATTGTCAAATTTATTCCTCTACTTTCGTAAAAAGATGAAAAAAAATATAAAATTATTCAATGGTCTATTTAGACACCAAAAAAAAAATCGTAAAAAATCGTAAAAACTATACATAATGGTTTACGACACAATTCATCTAAGAGTAGCCAACTACCACTGCCAGAAATTTGACTCGAAATCACACTTATACCAAAAATCTGCAATTCTTGGCTATTTTTTTTAAATTTCTTCTATTTTTTACAGTTTTTTGAAAAAACGTTTTTAGATATTTTAGCATGATCTTTGACAAATGGTTAAAAAACCTCCCCCTCCCCCCTCACACATCTTATCACACTATTTCGTCAGATCTTTTTCACGATACTTGATTCGTAATTTTAAAAATTTTACGCTAAATAACACAAAATTTTTGCCACATTTAGCGATAAATCGAAGAAAATATTTTCAAAGGAAATATGAGACAAAAATACGTTCCTTTTGAAGCTGAAATTAATGACTTAATTTTTTCAATTTACGTCACACCTTGTTTTGAATACAACTCACAGCGTCGTCGACACTCTATAATCGAGAGCAGTCTCCTTTGAAAAAAGTGAATTTCCACGAAAAACCCAACTAAGGTAAACGAATCCCCTCCCCCCACTGTAATTTCTCAACACTACTAACACTCGTGCACCGCCTCATTACGCCGATCGCCGGTCGTTAAAAATAATAAAAAACAAGATCACCGCCTCGAAGCATGTATTAATTACACGCGCGCGAAAAGACCGAAAAAAATTGCGACGTTGCCATATCAAACTCCGATTACAAAATTTCATCGTCCGTACGCGATAAAAAATTACGCGTCGAGAAAGAGAGAACTACGAGTAATACCGGTGAAACACGATTAGATGTTTCGCAAAAATCATTTTATAATTCAACCAACCGATATGTCCTCGAGATATGTAATTTGTGTATTTCTCCTATACACGTCTAGAGTCGATGACCAGCCCGAAAGGTACGTTTGTAATATCTGAACACACGAAGGAACTATGGAAATACAAACATATATTCGCGTGATAATAAAGCCAAACTTACGAGATAATTGAAGGCTTCGTAATGTGACGTACTCGTCTACCATCGACGATACATCTCTAAATGTAAACGAGAAACGTTGATTGTGTGTATTTTCCACTTCGGGTTCGGATACCCCCAATTTACCAATGCACACACCACCGCGTACAATTCAGACGTCCCGTTTCCTAAGTAAACTTTAACACAGGTAAAAGGTTGTTGAACTTTGGCCACAAATGATAAACGACGTCAACCGATCGACGTCTATATTGTCGCAATGGACACGAGTTTAAGGGTGTTTGTACATAAACCCACAATCTACCACGTGAACCCTGTGAACCAAGGGAATTGGCTGATACAATGTAAACAAATGCTTCGAATAACACATTCGCTCAGACCAAAATTGACGCAATTCTGCTAAAAATATGACTCGTGGAATAATTCATCTAAGAAACACCTCCGAGTATCTTCGAAAGGTACAAAAGAGGTGTTCATGATTTGAATAAAGCATTCAATGGTTTCTTCACTTGCCCCCACTACTATCAACACCCCTCCCCTCTCACCATAATATAAAAGAGCTCATTGTAAATTGAAAAATTTTCAGGAAAACATGTTAATTGTTACTAGTACTAAAAATGAATTGGAGCACTTTAAATGTGAAGGGGATGGGGGCACACAAACCGATGAAATCCACTATGGATGACGTCAATTGATTAAAAAGTAGTCATGTGGGTACACAAAATGAAGGAAATTTCATTTCGAGCACAATACCACATAACATGATTTTTTTTTAGAGCTTTCGATATTGAGATATTCATATTTGAGCATTGTGGCGTTGAAGGGGGGGGGGGGATTATTTTGATAACAAGATCGTGTAGGTATTCAGATGGAAGGGATTCAATTTCAATTTATACAGCGTTAACCGTAGTTTTTTTCTCATTTTTGTCTATCGGAATTGAAGCTAGAATGGGGGGGGGGCAGATGAAGATACATAAGATAAGTATATGTCACATAGATACCGAAATGTAGTATTGTGGTTCTAAAAAGTTCATACTTCAATCAAGAGTATTGTGTCAACAATTTGTCGCAGGGATATTCGATCGTTGCCCATGATGGAGAAGGAGGAAGAGGGGGATAATCTATTATTAATTTACTTGAAAAGAACATAGCCATGTGGGTACTCAAAATACAGGGAATTTCATTCTAATCATGATGACGTCAGTGGGAACGTCCCTCGAAATTTGGTTTTTGAGATTTACGCTGCTGTAGGGATGAAGTAATTAATCGACAATAATTAACGAAAATTAGTAGAAGAAAACATGATCATGTGGGTACTCAAAATGAAGGGAATTTCATTCCGAGCACGATGACGTCGGTTACAGCGTTCTACAAGCAATGATTTTCAAGATCGATGCTGCCTTAAGGATGACAGTAATTAATTAAAAATAATTAACAAAAAAAAATTAGAAACATAGTCTTGTGAGTACTCAAAATGAAGTAAATTTCATTCCGAGTACAATAACATCGGTTATAATTTTCTGTGGGTTTTTATCATCGAGATATTCCACTTTGATTTCAATTTCGTTCATTTCATGCCAACAGTGTCATTACTAATTGACTCGAGTTGCTTTAAAAATAATTTAAGAGAGGAAAGGAAGATTTTAAAATCTTACGAAACCACATTCGAGTCCTTTTTCCGTTCATTTCATCAATTTGAGGAGCTCTGGGTGAAAACTGAGCAAAGAATTTGAACGAATCATTTCTAAAATTGCTCTAATTTTTTTAACGCGAATTGAGAATAAATTGATAATATAATATTCTACTTTCGACACCAACTCCTCAAAATTCAGTTTTTTTTTGTGATTTTTAGCACATCTGAGATCTTTTTAGGAAAAATGATACTATTAAATTTCCGCTTAAATTAATATACACTTGAATGCTACCGATGTACACCTAAACCACCACGTTTCTTCTGAATTCGACCTTAATCGAACGGTAATAAATCACCACAGAACAAAGGATCAGGTTAAACGTACAGGGTGTCCCATAACTGAACGCATATCCTCCCAAGATCATCGAAAGTACCTCCTTGACGTCTATGTGACAGGATTAGTCTACTTATCTACTCCCAGGAGCTCCTATTTTTAAGTGAATACTAATTTTGCTCGCAAATAAACCATCTTATCGGCGAATTTCCACTCGAGGAAATTTCCACTTTCAGATAACACTTCTTGGTCGAGTAATCACCGCGTGTGTAATTTTACACGCTCGTGTACGCGCAATCGAAAGCGACGCCGATTAATACAAGACGCGATGTCGAATATTAAATACGTTACCTTTGATTCATTTCCGTCGTTTGGATATTTTTTTGCATTTTTATCGTCTACATAAACCGATGGCATTGATTAGGTTTATTGCGTTTTTGCTATAGTGTTGACATTGGCCTAGAGAAAGGTAGATGGAGTGGCGGGGTTGGAGAAAACACGATATGCATATGAATTTTTTTTTCTTTCACCTAAAGACGTTTAACGTAATCCACGTGATAAATTGCATCATCCAAGTCCGAAAAGAAGTTCGTTACTAGTTTACTTTCCCCTTTGGATCGTACAATCTTCGGAGCGTATAAATAATAAAAAAATTGCTTTTTTTCAAATCATTACCTATAAATTTGTACTTTTGATGTGCATTATCATATAAAACAACTCAAGTATGACGTGACGTGTAAACGTGATCGACTTATTGCGAAATTTTCACCGAATTACGTAACATTTCACGCCGAATTTCGTTCAGGTGAATCGCCCGCGAGCAAATGTGCCGCGGACACGAGCGGCCAGACGCGACGCGGGCCACGCGGTCGGCGAACATCGTGAAATTTTTCGCCGCCGTTGCAGCGACGCGTACCGACGATCGCGCCATTTTTTCGACCTTGTAAGTTTTTTCCTCGCTAATTAATATTTTTTTCTTCGATACACGCTGCGTCGTGAATTTCGAGTCGCGAAGCGAGAACGCAGTATAACGGGAGTTTCCACCACGAATGATAGATTTATCGAGGTTGCCAATTGCGAATAAACTCTCGACGAAGGCGAAATACCCCGGAAGTTGATAACGAGTTCGGACGCGTTGGGAAATCGAGAAAGAAAAACAGCGAAGCGATATGCATCGTGTAGGCAGAATAATTTACTCGGAAGCGATGTTTTTTCGAATGAGAAAAATATAAGGGAACGAAAATTACGAAATATGGGGTGAAAGTGGACAATATATCAACAAGTTTACGTGATTTTACGAAGCATTTCAACACCATGTTAAAAATAAAAAATGAAAAAAGAACATGTTGGGCGAGGAAATAAATTACCTCTTACGGGATGAGAGAGAAGGAGGGCAGAGGAGGGGAATTTAGCCAAGTAGGAAAAGTAAATTTAAACTTTGTTACGATTGGAACAAAAATTAAAGGAAAAAAGTATGACTTCTTTTAAACATAAAAAATTACTACAAAAAACATCAAAAAAAAATTTTGAAAAAATTTTTATGCAATGAAAAATTGAAAAAAAAAATACATTAAGAAAAAAACAAGAAAACATTGAAGTCAGTTATTTGTACAAACAATATTTTTTTTGATTAAAAGATCAAAAAATTTTTTTTTAATCATGAAGTTGACAAAAATTTAATGTCGAAAATTTTCAAAAAATTACTCAATAAAAGAACGTTTAATTGATCAATTGGTTTTGGGATAAAGAAAAAAATTTCAAAAAATTTTTAAAGCCGAAATTGTGTAATTCGCTAATTATAATTAACGTTAAAAATGACCAAAAACATTAAAAAAATTCCTCATTCCAAAAAATTGAAAAGAAATATGAATATAAAAAAGTAAGAAAAAACAATATGTTCAAAAAAAATGAAGGTATTAAAAAAAATTTTTTGAATTATCTATGATATACATATATTAAAAAAGAAACAAAAAATTGATATGCACAAAAAAACAAAATAATTTTAAAAATCATGTCAACAATTGAAAAATTTTTATTTTTCATTTTAAAAAATTAAAAAGAAAAAAATACATGAAAAATCAAGAAAAAATTACAGTAATATGAACCAAAAAAAATCTAAAAATTATCTTCAAAACGAAAAAATTTTAATTTTTTATTAAAAAAAATTGAAAACCCAAGAAAAAATGTAAGTACATTATTAAAAAACTTAAAAAATTACCAAAAAAATTATTAAAATTTCAAAAGTTGAAAAAAAAATTAATTGATGAAGTTGATAAAAATTACCTCGAAAATTTAAATGGTTGAAGATCCAATCTATTTTAGAAAAAAATTATGGGAAAAAGTAGTCGAAAAGTCTTTCATGCGTGGGTGAGGAGTGGGGGGGGGAGTACAATGGCGTTGAAACACTGTTGTCTTATAAAACTTGGTAAAATAATTAATTAAATTTTAAAAAAAAACGAAATTCAAAACTCAAAATAAGAAAAAAGAAATTTCGAGAATTCTTATTAAATTTCATCAAATTTAATTTCTCGCTGAATTTTTGCCTCGCATATATTAAAATTTGAGTACTTTCCAGAGTAATTTCTCTCGATTGGAAAATCTTTAAAAATAAAGTACAAAGTGGAAATCAGACTTTCAAACACTTTCGAGAAAATTCAACTCCCTTCCTCTCTCATGAATATTTCTCTACATCTCGACACTAACCAAATTTCTTGAACGCCCAAAAATGACTCCCCCCTCCCTTCTCTAATACTCATTTCTCACATATGCTCACTCACCGTCTACGCTTTCGCTCGCGTGAGATGTAAATTACGCAGTATGCGTCGCTTGGTTGGGCACTATTTCAAGAACTAAAAAAAATTACACGTTGACTTTGTAATATACCACAAACGCAATACGTCGTCTTCCTCGGGACGCTCGCTAGCGCACGTTTTACGTCATCGGATAAGCGGAGGTTGGTGCTAGGTGAACATTTGCGATTTATCGTTTACCTGAGTTAATTCTTTCTCGTTTTAGTTCCTGTTTTTTTTTTTTGTCACGAATCGGAAGAGCGAAACGAGGTAAAATCAAGGCGATCATCGAACACATCGCGAATTTTTTCGCTATAATGCGTCTAATTTTTTTCTGGTTTTTTGCCAATTTCTGTACGCGTCGTTGGACTGAGTATTTTTAATTTCGCGTGTATCGGCGATCGATGCAATGGCTTTTTCGATTTTTAGGTATCTCGAGAGATTATTTCCACGCGAAGGATGAATTCCTTGATATGTTTGTCTTAAAGCTAATAACACGCGTGAATTTTACTTGTACTCACCGATGGCAGCACTTGACTTGATATCCGGAAGAACGCAAGGTATGATGGGACACTCGAGGTAAGCGCGATTAAATAAGAATATAGGATTTGTGTCCGTTCCAGCTGGATAAAAGCAGATTTTCGTATCGTCCGCCAAGCAATCTCCTCCACTGATCAGTAGCACTTGCTTGCTGACCGGGATATCGTAATTTCTCTCCAAAACATGCTTCAGGTGTAAGATGCTGCGAAAACAAAGTCAACGTTAATCACATCATGTCAATTATGATGTCATAGAGGTCATGGAAACAGCTTCGGAAGAAGAGGACGGCTACTCAGAACACGTGTCAGAGGAACCTTCTGGAATTTCAGTCCTCCTGGTTTATTTGAAGACACCATTACTAGGATTAGGTGAAAATTTGGCTTCAAAAATGAGTTAAAAATCGAGTATTTAGTTGAAAATGATTCAAAAATAAATTAAATATGCTTTTCCCAAAAGTGGAGGGGGTGCTAAACATTAATTACACTTTGAAGACCGAATTCTGATCTTTCTGGTTCACTTGCAGACACTATAAAATGAAATATGATATCGAATGATCGCTTCAATATGGTAAAAAAAGAAGAGAGAGAGAGAAGGTAGATAGACAGTACTCCTCAGAGCCTCAAAGGTAAACTTTCAGTCCTCCTGAATCTTCCAGCAGCTTCCTTTTTCCGTCAAAATGAGACAGGATGACACAAAAATACGAAATTTCACCATGTTAAGCATTTCAAAGATCTTTTCATTCGCCTTAAAAATACAAAAGACCCCCTCGTCCCCCTCTTTTTCTTAGAACTATTTTGAAACATCAACTACTCGGAAAACCAATAATTAAAATATGAAAGAACTCGTTAAATTTCACTCTCTCTCCTCTCCCCTCTCTCGTTACCCCTTAAATTCTCGAAATTTGAATCGAAACGTATCCGAGTTGTGAGAATTCAGCGATTTTGGTGAAAGACTCATCATTCACGTACTTTCGCACACCAAGACACACGATTAGATACCTGCCAACACGACTCGAAGCCAAGAAATTCACCTAAACGTAGAATATTGTAAACAACCGCCGATGTTTTGAACTTGGGAGATGTAAACAATTGAAAAAATATCGTTGAATTTGACCCTCGAAAACGTGTCGTTTGTGGAGATATTTTGGAAATTTCGTCACGCCGCTCCTCTGTTGTCCTCGAGGCGCGTTCACAGCAGTTGGCAAACAGCACAGATGACGAGAAAAACAACCGTTAAGGATTTAAAATCCAGAAGGCCACGAGCTACGTTGGCAAGACGAGGGTTCGCAGCTGATCGAAGGTATATTGTACTCTTATTCGGGGTACAAACATGGCGGGCACGCGTTCCAAGGGTTCACAAGATGCGAAGGTGTTCCCGAAATGGATACCTATTGTGTCACACAAAACTTGGATTTTTCAAACACGATGGCGACACCACCAACACAGCTGTTCAGCCTGAGTCTTTAACTTGTGACATATCGATCGACAAATCGCCATTTCAGTTACGACCATCGCGGCTGAATTCCAAGGCCATTTTTACTCCCCGAAAATACCACGATATCTTTACAAACACATTAACAACCGTGCTTCGTGAATCTCGCGGAAATTCGGCCCATTTCATCGAAAACAATTCAATTTCATGTGGAAAAAATACCAGGTACCGCGAAACGTGTATCTCGAGTAGGAATAATTTAGACATTATGGTTTCCTAAAAGGCGTATTTCGTTTAAAACCAACCTCCTGTTTTACCATTCTAAAGTTTTTTTTCCATCAAACATGCAACCAGCCTATTTCAAAAGTTAAACGAGGCTCAACACGAGCCCTTCTTATCGTCGGCACATTTAATAACGAATAAATACGCCATCTAAAAACTTAGGTAATACCTAAAGAACGTTTTAATATCGAGTAGCAACCCAATGTTGAATATTAGGCTGGCGATACGAGAAAAAACCAATCTAAAATATCGTTATTATGCGTGAAACGCGTTCGAGTATTTGGAACTTCGGAAAATGGCGTAGTTATTGGTATTTCCCGAGTAACGGCGCGTTTGAAGCGTAAAAGAAAAGTATTTTGGGGATCATTCCATGTTGTAGTATTAATATAAAAACATGTCAGCGTGCTAGGTGAAATTTACGAAGAAAAGTTTGGTCATATCGATTTATTCTTTGTATAGGTTCATTGACGATATAAAAAAAATATCGAGAAATTGGAAATTTCAGGGGGGGTTGATTTTTCAAAAGAAATAGTAGATCGTGAGGTATTCAAAAATTGAATCTAGCCTGTGAAAAAAACTCATAAGATGTTAGGAATTGTTATTTTTTGTTAATATGTATTTTTTTTGGTAACTTTTTTGATAAAAGTGCGGAATTTTGTCGATTTGAATTAATTTTATTTAGGCAATATTATTTCATTTTTTTGATTGTTCGAAATTTCAATTTCATGAATTTGATTCCTTTGCGCACGACATGAAAAATGCATTAAATTATTTCTATTTTTTTTCGTTTTTTTCCGTTACTACTTTTTTTTGTATAACACTTTATTTATTTATTTATATATTTATTTATTTATTTATTTATTTATTCATTCATTTCATTTCCTATTAATTATGGCTCCTTGTTTATTTTTTTATACCAATTTCTCGTGTGATGATTTTTTATGCGTTTTACTTTTTTTTTTCAATAATTTTTTCATATTTCCTTTTTTTTCTTTTTTTACCAAGAAATTTCCATTTTTAATACTATGTCTCTTTTTCAGACTACTAATTTCATTCAGTTTTTAACATATTTTATCGCATATCTAGATTTGGGGAGGGTGGAGGGAGAAGGGGAGGGAATAAAATATGTTTTTATTCAATTTCTACGAAATTTTTTGCAATAAATGGCTCCTTTTTAAAATATATTTTGTTGTCGTAGGAAGAAATTTTAATCGGTCTTTCATTACTTTCAATTTACGAAAAAATGACATCGTTTTAATATCATAAAAATTTTTACATTTTTTCTTTTTAACAAAATTTTTGCATTTTTAGATTATTTTTTTTAATTTTACTTTATTAAAACTCTTTTAGTGTCAATCTCAAGCAACTACTCGTTTTGCTCACATTTTTTCATTAATTTTTGCAAGTTTTTTTTTTTATATTTATAATTTCTTATTTTTCAAGTTTTTTCATATATTTATTTGAGATTTCAACTTTTCTTTTTTTCTCTTTTCAGAACTTCTGACTTTCACTCGTTTACTCTCACTTTTTTTTCTAACTTCTTTTGCATATTCATCAATTTTTTCTTTCAATTTCGTGTTTTTTCGTTTTGAGTGAATATTAATTTTTAAGATTGATTTTTACACTTTGTATCAATTTATTCAATAAAAGTAGTGTAATTATATTTTTGTTTTTAATAAATTTTTTTTTTGGTATTCATAATATAAAGTTTTTTTTTCATATTTTACTTTCACACTTTTTTTGTTTTTTATTTTTGCTATGTACAGTATGCACAGCAACTTTTTTCTTTGTTCAGCCTTTTTTTCAGTTCTCAATTTCTTATATTTTTCCATAATAAAATTTCTAACTTTTCAGAAACAGTTTGAGGATTTTTCAATTCATCAAAAATTTGTCAATATACGATATTTTTTCATTCAATTTTTAAAATCGCTTTTACGTATTTAATAAATTTTGTAAAATTATACAATTTTTTTTCATATTACTCCCTCGTTTTATTCCAAACATTCAAAAATACGAATAAAATTCGTTGAAAATGAGCAATGCTTTCCTCACCTATTCTCACAAACTCTCACACAAAGCTACCCCCCATTTCAAACCTATACCACTCCATCTATTTTTCAACCTAGCTCATTAAAATGTCAAAAAACACATCTCACAATCGCACCACACCACGAATGATCTTTCAAAAAACTCGACGAGCCAAAAATTCTTTTTTTTCAACAATACATTATTTTTTAGAAACGCGAATATTTCAACTCTTCACCCCCGAACCCTTGTACCTCCCGCTGATTCCTCTGAATACGCAGTTACACACACATTAATCATGACTCACGTACAAAGACACAAAAAAACAATATTCGTTTCGTTGTTATCGCGAAATATCGAATTTTACGACTTCGGCGTGGGAAACGAGGGAGGGGGTTGCGAAATAATCGAAATACAATACAATTCTGTACGTTGGTGCGAACCATTAAAGCACGAGGCACTTGTTTACCTGAAAATTTTCGACATCGAGCTCACAGAATTGCTTGTAGCGAGAAAAACCGTAAACCGGTTTGCATTGTTTACGAGGTTCATCCCTTGTATAAGTGGCTCGATGCGGGGGTAGTGGTCATTAGAAAGCGGACAAAAAGATTAAGATGTATTGAAGGGAGAAAAGGCAACGTGGTTCTAATTTTAGATCATTATCGACACACGCACGAGTCAAAACAAAGGTTGCTTGAAATTTCTTCCTAGTTTGTAAACGCGAATTATAAAATCAAGACGATTATTGCATCAGGTGAAATCGAGTAATTATCTCGATTACGAGCCAATACAAAGATTATTGTCGACGCGACGAGAATAACATGATTTGAAAAGCTCTCCGTCCTCACAGGGGTCGTTATCCTGTGCGAAAAACTTCACCCGATGGAAAGATATTCGAAAGTTTGGATATTTTTTAAAATAAAATACACGATTATTACCAACACGTGATACGTGTTTACGCCTACACACGAATCGACATTTCATAAACAGCTGATTTTAATCAACCGAAGCTCTATAAGTTACTCTAGGGTTACGTAAAATGCGCCAGATTTGTATTTTTCGATACTTTGGCGGTAATTATGTAAAAATAATTTAGGCTAATAGACGAAATGATACATACAAAAGTACCATATCAAATGAAGTGTTAACGACCACATAAATCATGATGTTAAATATGGTAATAAAAAGCCAAGGATATAGGCTACACACAAATGGAGGCCTAAAAAAGCAAAAATCCTCTCCATCGGTGTTGTTTACTCGAAATGCATTACGTTTGGTAACATTTTACGATACGAAATTTGGACCAAGATCAAAAATTTGTCACCCAAACATACGCCAATTTTTCACAAATTGTGGGTCGATAACACGTCAAGAAAATTTGGCTGATTATTTACCTGCATTTATGGGTCACTATTGTTACCAAGGGTAATTTTATTTTTCGATTTGCGTCATCAAAGGAAGCGAGGGGGATGTTAATGTTAAAAGTAAATAAAAATATAATTACGTTTCGTTGATGAGATTTATATCCAAAGTGAAGCATTTCGCGATATCTACGTAAAAGATGTACAACATTTTATCTCGTGGATTGCCTGGATGCATATAAGCGGCTTTCATATGATGTTTCTCAGATTTGTCGACGACCGATGTTGACATTTGGTTTTTAATCAATTCATGTTTAGATTATTTGGATGATTGTGTGTATTTAGTTGGTGAGCTGAAAATGATTTTTAAATGTTAGTTAAATCGACGTTATCGTACGAGTTCCGTAAATTAACCAAATAAACGAAAAAAATAATTAAAACTTACATTATGAAGACAAAGAAGGGTTCGTATCAGGATATGATTATGATACATTACTGCGCAAAATATATTATCGAAGTGGACAAGAAACTTTATACGAGATACGAAATTTAAAACGATCGATTATTGCAATGGTGTAACGAAAATATAACTAAACACTGTCACACTACATGTTGACGATATTAAAATGATAAAGTATACAACTGAAATAAATTTATAAGAAATACATTTTGATCAGCTGATATAACAACAAATTCGCGTTTGAACAATCGAGAGACTAGTACCGTAACACAAAAATAAGAGGACAAAACTATTATGACTGCTTGCGAACGTATGTGTTGCCAACCTCACGACGCGAAAAATTCCGCGAATGAGGATTTTGGTACGAAACGTCGACGCTGTGTTGCGCTTTCGTTTGGATGAAATTTTTATCATTTTTCGAATGACAAATTTTCGTTTAAGGAAAATTTAACGGATTGTTGCTTATGAAATGAATGCGAGTAATTCGATGGAGAAGACGATTAGGTATTTTTGAGATTTCAATGTTGCATACACTGATTACGAACTCGCGCACGAGAAATAGAAATCAAACTCAGACATCTATCTTTGATAATTTCGAGGGTTTTTTCGAATGATTTATTCGAAAGTAAGAAATTTTCAAAACATTAATTTCCAAATAAGCCGTAATAATTCAAGATTTCGTATAATAATGTTGACGAAACTTGATTCATATGAAAAGAACGAAACGTAAACAAAGCATCATGACGATCTAGTGGTCCAAAATGTTCACGAAAAATCAAAACTTTTTACAGTAATGAAGCATACAATTTTATGATTATATTATTTGATCGAACACACGGGATTACGGGCAGTTGAGAGAATACGAATATAGAAATCAGTTCATAATTGGATATCTAAATTAACAAAACTGTACATTGGATTGTTTACAAGGAAAAAATATGAAAATAATTTATCAGAATGTATTGATCCGACATGGTGATATTGTGTGTGAAGAATATATAGAAATACAATTCATAGGAAACATTTTTTGTTCTTTGTTCACTAATAAAATACCTACGTTTTAAAACATTCAGCTTTACGATGCCTGAAGAGTCTGAATCATTAATATACCTAATCTAAAAAACTACAGAAACAGATGCATTGATATGCAAAGAAGTTGATATAATTGATACAGATGCCTGAACAAAATTCAAGGAATATTCATAAAGAAATGTAAATTTTGTTCTAGGATATCGAAGGAATTCATAATATATTATAAGTAAACAATCCATTGTAAACTGTTCGGTAGGGGATCTTTTGTAAAACAGATACAGATGAAATGGATTGTACTAAATAATAGTAAAAAAATTAGTTCTGGCTTTAATTAAAATCGATTGAATACACCAAAGAAAACTCATTTCAACACTTGAAAAATTAAAGCAAATAAAATCTATACGATTTAATAGCTTATAAATTAAATAAAAGATGAAAAAGACAAACACCAAAGTAGTTTTTCACTTTGTAAGAACTTGGCTGTTCGAATATTGATTGAACGAATTTTTCTAATTATTCATACAAAAATAACAAGAAATAATTTCGATACTAAAATAAAGCTATAATTAGGAATTAAGTACATATTTTATTAAATTAAAACAAATTTAACTTAATTGCCCCCCAAAAAAAGAAAACTTTACGAAATGTAGGTAAAACAACTAAAACCTATATAAACGAATCGTTACAACTTTCTGATTTCCACCTATGGCAACATTGTTTGTAAACACTGAAACACAATTTTTTCCACAATTTTTCAGTATGTATATTTTTATTTCGATAGAATAAATTCTTTGATAAAATAAATCAATACTTTCACACGTTGTTTCATCGTTTAAATGGTAAAATTAATCATTCGAGGCTTTTAATTATAATTACACCACGTTGAACAACCTTATCCACGTTCCCGGTGGCGATTAAGCAACGTTCCAACACTCGTTTTTAGTGCGGGAAAAAGCAAACAGAATCTTTAAAAATGGTAAGTAAATCCTTTAATTTTTACATTACTACGATATTTTCCATATATACGAGATATTAACGTTTCAATCTTATCATTCTAGTCTTTCGCTGAGAAGCTAGGATCTCTGATGCAGAGACCAAATGATGATCTCGTAAACAAAGATGAAGTTCCTTGGTGGCTGAAATATTCCGGTAGAGGTTTAGGCACATTTGGCGGAGGCTGTAAGTTTCATCTGAATTATATAATTTCTCATTTAGTACAAATTTCCAATGTCAATATGTTGCTGAATCGTAATAATGTGTTGGTACATTCGTATTTACGTTATTGTTTATGTTACAGTGGCTTTACTTCTAAGTATATTCAATGTAATCACCAACATTCTGACATTTTCGCCTTCATACGTTCTTAGCGGAATAGTTCTAGGGTAAGTGAAATGTGTTATTTACTTATCATAGTGTACGTACTAATGACGCGTGTTTGTTTCTTTTATCAATAGATTAGTGGCGTTTACAGTACTTGCTATAGAAGCTCCTTGTTGCTGTATGTTCGTCGATTATGTCCAAGATGCTAGCAACTACGTGGAAAAACGCCCATATTGGAATAGAGCCGCGTATTACATGATGTATGTAAAAAAGAAACCCTGTAGATAGATGTAGTCCCTTCATTATAATAAATTCGCTTTCAGAGGTGGTCTCATACCATTCCTGATGTGCATGCAACTCAATACATTTCTCGGCGGCGGATTAATCTTCGCGACTGGCGTACTCTACGGCATGATGGCCTTAGGAAAAAAGTAAGTAAACCGGGCACGTGAATCGATGCACTAACACATTGTGACGTATCCACTAAAATCAACATTAGAACGCGTAGCTCACCCGAGATCATCCCCAAGTACATATAAATTTCGGTATATTTTAAAAATCGTTATTTATTAATCAGAGGAACCAGAGCAGATATGGCAGCTGCGGCTTCACCTACCGGACCTGCTCCTCAAGGGGAGCACAGCAGAACATTAATGGAAGATCCAGACGTGTGGCGTCCAGCTTAAAAATTTGTACGAAGGTTTTATAAAATAATTATGCATGAGCGATTAAGCTTGCCAGCATGATGGCCGAGGAATTTTCTTTTTCGCTTTCCAAATAGATTACCCATAAGCTTGTATGCAGTTCGAAACCCATTCCCGACCGGAAACTCGGTGCTGTATTTGCGTTTATATTCGCGTATTTAGCTGATTTTGCTAGCTTCGTAGTGTCTCGTTACTATAATCGCGTGTAGTTTATGCTCCCCAGAATAGCTTATGTTGGATTTCACTAGTACAATGTATATTTTTTGCGTTATATTTGTTATGAAAGAGTACAGAATGTTGTGTGAATTTGTTCACCGAGTTGCTTTGTTATATTGATAAATAAAGAATGAAAGGAATTCATATTGAATGATCGATTGCCCGAAGTACGTCAACGAGTGTTTTGTGTAGTTCGTCAGATCCTTTATGGCCTCTGGTATGCTTGTTATTTTAAGCGTTTTGGAGCAAATTTGCATGAAGTTGATTATGAATTTACGACTGCTCGATTTAAATATTAAATCTTCGAAGATCTGTAAAACTGATTTTTTCTTCAAAAAAAATCTTGGGCTAGCTCCGTATTAAATACTAATTTAAACTATGTGTAAATAAACAAGACCACTTTTTTTTAATAAGAAATAGTTGAAATGATAAATTTTTTCATTATTGCATAAATTTGAAAAATTTTTCCATCTTCATTTAAAACGGTTTTTCCTTTGAAGTAATTACTTCGTTTAGTTCTTAATTATCAAAAAAGCTATGAAATTTACTCCCTTGTTTTCTTTCTTAATTATAATAAATCCAAGATGGAGATTTCGTTCTTTAACAAATTAGGTATTTAAATTACCGAACTCGATTAGAATTTTTAAATTCTACCGAGAAACCTTATCGCTCGAAAAGTAATTCAATTCGAAACAAGTACAGCTTTTGAATTGTACTTGAATGTTCTTAAATTAAAGCTTTCGCTTGAAACACAAACGATAAGGGTACAAAATGGGTACCGAAGTAAGACATCTTACAATTACCATATCTGATTACTTGTACATGAACTCCGATAATTACACTATCTCTAAATTACTTTTTTTTTACAGGGCTTCCTCGGAGGACATGCGTACCGCCGCAGCCACAGTTTATTCAACGAACCAACAATTTCCTCCGGCAGCGACATCAAATTCGAATCTGGTTGAGAGCGCGCAACCAGTTAGTTTTTCGAATCCTTTCGATAGTCGCGTCTAAGTCTTTAGCCTATTTTAATTTTCGTTTGAATGTTGCCTTTAAAAAATATCTTTCGAGTCACGTCTACGTTTTTAAATGGTAAAAAAATTAATAGTCATAATCTAAGATATTAATATCCAGCTTTTAATACTTATCATGTAAATACGTATTTTTCTAAGGCCTAATTTATAATTACCTAGAATAAGTTGCATTGTTCGACAATTTTAAGCAATTTATTTATTCTAGTACAATTCTTATACGTTGACGTATTATCGTTGTTATTGTTGTATTTTATTTTTTCCTCTCTCATTATTTTCCCTTCTCGTGTGTGATTCCCTTCATGGCGTTGATTAGGTCACCGTATGGGTTGATTTTTTTTGTTATACTGAGTAAATATAAGATGTTATTTTTTATTTCTGTGTGCTCGTAATGGTCAAAATTTCTCATATCATTGTTTAATTTTAATCTATCATTCCATTTTATTAATAATTCGCCGCACAATCGATGGCTATTTGTGGTTGTATCGAGTACCATTGAATTTCATTAAATGCTGCTAGCTTTGGCTTTTTATTTAATTGTTACGATTACTAAATACGTATAAATAGCCGAAGCTTGGGAAATGTTTTTTGTCAAATAATCGCATTTTAGATAATAAAAATATTTGTTTATATTTAAAGTTTTTTAATTTTCATAATATGGCCGAATTGGCTTTAATTTCGTTCAACTTTAGAAACTGTTTAAAATTTTAACACGCTGAGAGCTTCGTAGATTTTAATATAATTACTAAGAACGCCATCGTTAGTCGTAGAATCATTCCAAAGAACGGTTATTCGGAGCAATCACAACATATTCCCTAGATTACGTTCCATATAGTAAGATGTATTAAAGATATTGATTCCACGATACTTCTATCACCTCAGAAATCTCTTAGTTGCTTGCATTAGCCAAAAAAGGTGATAGCGTGTCCTACGGAACATTAATGATAAGAAGTTGTTTAGTTTCAAGCATTTCAAGTATACTAAACAAATGTAAGACTGAAAAATTGAAAAAAAATTCACAATAACGAATTTCGATGTCAATTTAATAATACTGGTAGATTATTGGAAATTGCATTTAATATATTAACTACGTATTTATAGATTTAGAGGTCATTTTGCCAAGTTCCTTTAAATTCCTTCACTTGGGTTTCTACGATACTACTTAAAATTTTATCAATTATAGCTGTGTACGAATAGATTTATTTATGATCGCTGAGATGTTGTAAACGCGTAGATAATTTTTGTAAAATATCCATCATTTTGCGCTAAAAAAGTAAATATAGTGATTAAAATTACGTTTTTTTTTTTCATTTTTAGCTTCAATAGTTGCAATTACGAAATAGACTGCACTGTTCTGCGTGCTGATAAGATGATAAGTTTTATAACATCGAGGTACATAATTGAAGTATTTAATAAATTTACTTTGGTGTAAATTTTTACGATACATTGACAAAGACTTCGTACGTGATAGTCGAAAGAAATTATTCGCGTAACAATGTGACGTAAATCACATTCAAATGATATGGAAAGTTCCTTAAAAAACATTGACGAGTGAATGTGGTGTGATGAAAATGAAACGGAAAGTTTACTAAGGGCCTGTTCGCGATATCGATGAGTAACGGTGAAATACGATAAGAGTGAATAATTCGATTCATCGAAAACCCAGAGGCACTTAACATTGATGAATTTTCAGTGAAACATGATGAAATAAAAACCATGGAAATTTCAAGATGAACGGAGATACATTTACACCATGTTGCGTCAACAATAGCACCTAAATTACTAAAATTCTACTAGCTCGTAACGTAGAAGTAAAAAATGAATTTAGGTTCACTTTAAAGTTACATATACCAAGGTTATAAACATGTAAAGTAGGTATTTTCAAATAAGAAAATCAACCTCTTTAGTAACAACCAGTTTCCAAAACAATATCGACTAGATTTTTCACATTTGCGGGATTCATTATACTTATACATATTCAAAAGCGGCGATTTCTTGAAAAAATATTACAAATGAGTGTTCGTTGGTGAGTTCTTTTTGATGAAGAAGCCGCTTACAGATACTCCTCCTCTTTTACTATACAGACACAATCAAGCGCTATTATACAGTCGTTAAATCAATTCGGAGATAAAACCGCCTAATATTAAATACTTGAATGAACGAAGTACTACGTCAATTAAACCATAATAGCGGTTTTCTTCATCCATTATAAGGAATAAACTTCAAATATGGCTACTGCTGTAGTACCAAACATCTCATAAGCTTTCTGTATACACTGAACTATTAAGACACATTTTGCTAATATATTCGTAATTAAAATCAATACAAATTGGAGTTTTTTCGCGTAGAAATATCCTTCCATTTTTTGCAATCTATCAAACTTAGCTATTTGATACTTGACATTATTCGAGCGGCGTATCTTTCATTCATACCCGCTCTTAAATCCTTGAAGAATTTACTTCACAGAAATACATTTATTAATTTGATAAGCTAATGTATTGTACGTATCTTAATTTAAATCTTTTGCTTCCTTTATGTCTTCGCTTTAAGTTCATCAATACCTCTGATTAGTGATTTTCAGTCGAGGTTTTATCATCGTACATTACGTAACAAGTACGTTTTTCATGTTATGAAGTAAAGAACACGAGTTTTCTTTTCTTTTTTACATACACCATATAAAATAAAATACGAATATTTGATTATTAATAAGAAAAGTTGCAGAAGTAATTCAACAGATGATTTCGGTTTCTTGGCGATACGAAGTCGAAAACTCGTCGAGTATCACAGTACCTCAATTCTGAACGTTTTCGTAACTATATTCAATCAAACGTCACATACCTGCAAAAACAAATAAAAAAACAAATTAAAAATCAGAAATCAATCAAATAATTTAATTTATAATAAATTACTAAGTTTTATAACGAGTGTAATCTCGTAATCAGTGATGTCGCTACTGCGCATGCGCAACGCGCAGATTCGTAAACGTAAACAGACGATTCGTCGACACCTGAATTCAGCTACAAATTCCGTCTTTTTGTTTTTATTTCCATTTAAATAGAAAAATAAATCTAAACAATTCAAATTAAATTCATCTCTAGAATAATAATCTGTTTAATATTCTAACTACGTAATTTAAATATCAAATAACTACGCACCAACGCGCGCCGATAAAATCGAAGATTTCACGTTTGTTTACTCGATAATTACCACCTCACGAGTTAATAATTTTAGCATTACTACGTTAATCATGGCGATTCGATGCAGCACAGCTAAAACAAAACTACTTTAAGTTGACGATATGTAATACCGAGAAACTAATCTCTAAGTCTAAACAATTATAATAAAATTTGACAGGAGCAGAAGAAAACGCAATCACACGTGTCAAATTTTGAACCGTATCCAATATAAATTTTCAGTTCGACTCACGCAGCGTGTTAATTATGGGAAATATTTCTTCGAAGTATCATTAAAGTTCGTAGCTTCGGTGTGAAAAAAAAATTAGAAATTCGTAACGATTGTGAAATCGAAGAGTATACTGAAATCGACCAAGCGTTACTTTGTGGTTTGATTGTAGCACAAATCTGCATTTACGATACAGATACCTTGATATTTATTAAATATTTCGATACAACTTGTTTTTACAAACACAAGGTGCATTTTTAAAAATAGTACAATTTGACATATTTTCGGTAACTAGGTGCGAATCTTCGATTAGTAAAAGTATCCATCTTCTAAGGTAACCAATGACGTAAGCTACTAGTTCCAATGATATAATCTTCGATACATTGTGATCAATTAATCTCGATGTGGCGTCGGAACTGGGAAAAAACAATCCTTAAATAGAAACGTTACACATTGTTTACAATCCACGGACAATTTACGCAGTACGCGTGAAATAACGGAACGACGAAAAATCAAAACATCAATTTCAAAATTCGACTGGGTTATTTTTGAACTACAAATCAAGTAATTCCAGTTCTCGAATTGCCTACGATAAAAAAAGTTTAACGACTTATTGGAACCTTTGGTAACGTCATTACCTATCGAAGGTCTTCTTCCTGTTCCTTTACCTCGCCGCTAATTCACGTGAGATCCCTGTAAACCGTGCCCCTCTATGGAACCTATTACTCAAGATAAACAACTTGTTAGCAAGTTCGCACTTCGCACTTATGAGACAAGTACGCACCAATCCCCTCCACGACGACATTCTAAATATGTTCAAAACTGCTATTAAATTGATAACTGCATGTAAGTTATCCGAGGCGAGTATTTAAAACGTTTTTATTATTTTTAATTTTCAGTTCAATGACAGATTCGGTATACGTTATTCGTCTTTGAAGAGACCAACGTCGTAACGTTTTTTTTTTTCATTTTACCGTCCATCATCGCAGTCTTTTCCGGTCTTATTGTACATGCGGTTTAAAAATAACGTATTTCGTGTATCTTCGCGCTCCAGTGTAGTTGCAGGTGCTCAAATCAGTGATTTCATATCTTCATCAATGGTTCGTTGATATTTTTTATTAGTGTTTGTGTAGTTGTAGTTTCCTCATTCGAGCAATTCACCGTCACATGAATACGGATCGGCCGCCAAAAACTATAAAAATAAGCGTTATTCGTGTAAATCATATTTATCGTTTTTTACAAGGCTACCCGTGAACTTTTTCCATTATTTTGGAATTCGTACGAAATCTCTATCCAGGAAATTCTCACAGAGTCGCAGGTTTAACTTTGTTAGAATTTTATTCCTTGGTTGAGACGTGATCTCTTGATGGACATCGGACGTCTTTTGTGCCTTTTCCAAACAACAATCCGCATAAAAATTCGTAATCGAATCGAAAAAATGAATTCTTCACTCTAATTCACATTCGGTATTCTTCATCGAGCGTAGAATCACCATCGCAATTTATTTCGCGTAAAAACATCGCTGTAAATTTCTCGATGATACGAAAAAATTACATTTTTCGATTAAATATCGCACGAGTTTCAATTATACGTACAATTTCACGACTTGACCAGCTAAATAGTAAATACACGCTCTCGTTTGCACCGCTTCTTTCACCAGTATATCCAGTTCTTCGATTCTGAGAACAAACAATCATCGGAATATACGAGCAGGGTCGTAATAGCGGTGAACTCTTCATAAATGGAAATCACGTTTAATTAACGCAATTGTCTAATTAATCCATGATTCATTCGTTGCGTTCCCCGATGACGTGATTTTTCGAAAATTCGCCGCTATCTTGGCATTTCTTTGGCGCCATGGAACTTGCACGATGCGCTGGTTGATTTCTCGCCGGCGTCGAGATTTATCGGAATTTTTACACTCGAAGCCAATTTTTTGGATAAATGACACCATTCGCTTTTTACCTATTTTTCAACATTCCGGTATAAAATTAATCGTCGATTTAAGTTGTTTATAATTTCGCGGCGAATTGCGAAATTAAAATTGGTAATTTTTAACGCTCGTTCGAAAACACAGATTACCTCAGAAAATTAACGACACGTTTTGAGACGCGAGAAGAGTAAGAGGAGGACGTTCATTTAATCGAAATAAAATAAATATTACCATATTTGCCAATTTTAATCGCGCGATGACGTATTTAAGTCATTTTTGAGGTCAGAGTGATCCCCTTGCCTCTCCTCTTTGTATCCTTCGACTATGATTGTCTTTTTTTCCCAAATCAAACAAATGAGTCAGTTTGCATTGTTTTTGATTTGTTTGAAGTATTCGCAGGCAGTTCGTAAATATTTTGAAATTCGAAGATATTTCGTTTAAATTCCATAAAATAAAAATGTTTTAAATATTTTCGAGTCGAAACGAAGAAATTATTTCGAAAAAAAAATATTGAATAAATGAAATTATTGACGTAGGTAATTTAAATAATATTAAAACATGTAATAAATTTCGAAGAAAAGCTGCTCAAAAAATTTTCGATTTTATCCCATTTCATTAAAAACTATTTTTAATAATTTCAACTATTTCTCTCAAGTCTTCAATCGTCTAAAATATGTTCAAATTGAAAGTAGGTACGGAAAAAAAATTTTTTTTTGGGTGGGAAAAGAAAATTAAATTTTTTGCTAAGGTCAAAACTAAAAAAAAACATTTTGAAAAAAATTTTAATGAAAATTCAAATAATTAACGTAATTTAAATGGTATTAAAATAATATGCAATAAAAATCTTGGAAAAACTGTTTTAAAAATTTTTCCAATTCTACCGAATTTTGTTTAAAATAATTTCTACTAATTTTAAAAATTTCCCTCAAATTTTTGTTTGACTAAAACTACAAGAAAAATTACTTCCTTGAACATATTTCATTTCTGTGACATTTATGACACTATATTTTTACCCCCCCCCCTTCCCATTCAAATAATAGTTCATTTCCACCGAACACCAACTACCCCCTCCTCCCCCGCGCTTCAATATCAAAACAGATAACCCAGATGCGATACATTTTAAAGAAATTAAAATTCGCGGAATATTACATCATCACCGCTTCTTCGAGCTTCTTACAATTTGGCAAAAATATTTGTGAAATTTCCCCAAAGCTCGGTAACACGACAAACAAATTGAAACGAACAAAGAGTGAGTGTAAAAACACTCGAAAATATCTAATAAACTTCGAGAAATTCTCTTATCATCGCGAATTACTTAAATTACAAGAGACATGACAAGTCAATTTGGCAAACGAAAATTACAATATTTGCCAATAAAATCATAGTTTACATTTTAAATGAAAACTAATACAGGAAAGCGGTGAAAAAAAAAACGATAAAATAACTCGATAAGGAAAACAATAGTCGTTACATCGAGGAAAATATATCGTTAAAAATGACGAATTTAAATTATCTCCGTTGGTATAAAAAACCGAAGGTGTTTGTTACATTATAATATCGCTAAATAATTAGAATTTTCGCGATAATAATCTACCATTTTGAATTTTAATACGACGTAATTTGAAAAAAACACAAGACAAATCGACCAAACGGAGGTAAATTTTAAGAAACCCTGTTAAAATTGATCGAAAATTACACCGGGTCGTAATTCACGCGTAACTTTGGGAAATTAAACGAGGACGTTTTGATTATTAATCGTTATCGTATCGAACGAGAAATCTATTGAAATGTCTTTAGTAGACATCGAATTGATTTTTTTTTCGTCGTGAGGCACTTCGTATCGAGTGGGTCTTCGTAGAATTATTCCATTAGTATTGCGTGTATCATCACGCATTATTTTGGCGACGATTAGCGAAGAAATTCGTATAATTTTCGTGTTTCTTTAACCACGTACGTTGGTTCGTAGGTTGATTCGCGTGTGTAATTGGTTTGACCGGTTAAGGTCTTCGAGGATTCCCATGTTCGTGCATTATGTGAACTTCGCAGCGTAATCGGGTTCGTCGGCGCATTGGTTGTCAAAAAGACATTTTATTGTATTTTCAAAGTTAGATAATTCCTTCGCGTTTATCTCGGTTTGTTCGTCGAAGCACTCCATGTGGAATTTACAACACAGCTATTAAAAGATAACAGAACCGCATGAGCGGATTATTTGAACATTTGTTCCGATCGTTTATCAAATCAAAAGTAAATATGTACTTTCAAGTGATGGTCATAAGGACATAACTCTTGTACGTACTTCCTGTATTGTTCTTTGTAACGGTCTCACGCTGGAGGCATTTTGGCGACTATGTTGCCTTCGATCATTGTCTGAGTGCTTCCTATCGCCGTAATACGAGCTACTGTATCAAAAGGGTTTAATTGAATAAGAAATCCGGCCTTGGTTATCGTTTTAATACATCTGAGATACTTTGTTTCTTCGATAAATCGTTATCTGTTCGATAATAACGTGAAATATTTCATTACGAGTTAATAATCGTTGAACAATTCAATTCTGCGGTTTTCGTAGATACTCGTGATGCTTCGGTTATCTTCGTCGATCTTGATCGTTTCGTTTTCTGTTTCGTAGAATGGAATAATCGGTGAAAAAAAACCTACGAAAATACAAATTGTTGATAATTAATCTCAATTACGTTTATACGCTTGAAATATTCGAAAATTGGAAAAATTAACATTTCCTTCGTAAACGCAAGCAAATTTACTTTAAATTACCTGTTAATTGCGAAAATATTCATGACGAATGAAAATCCGATGAACGACGATGAAACACGAACAATACCGAAAACCGATAGAATCCATTTCCATTTTTTTGAAAATTTAATAATTTAAACTTAAACAACTCAACTATCAACACTTATCTATTACTACATAATTACGCTAAATTGATTTAAAAGGTGTTAAGTACGTGACTTTTCACCGAAATACCAATGACGATTCGTCACTGACGTAAGAGCAATGAAGTACGAAAATAATCGGAAATTTTCTACATTTCAGATTACACTAACTATAGCATAATGAATTTACGAAATTGCGGACGTAATTCGTTCAAAAGTGTGGAATTTTTCCAATGGGAAGATATTCACTAAATGGAGACCGAAGAAAGTATATGGTATACGATATCCACAGTCGACAGTACAGATTTGGATGTTATAACACAAGTACCGCCGCCTCAGTCGAAACATCTATCAGGAGATGATCCTTTGCTTACAGATGTATGGATCGGGTTGATTTTAGTATTGATGGTGTTAATATGCATCGGTTATATTTGTACTTGTTTAGTGTACCATAAATTCCGCCGATGGAAACAAGAAGGTAATTTGGAATACATTTAAGCATACCTGATTCATTTTTTCTCCTATCACCGTTTCACCGGTGTTGGAAAATTGTCAAGTGGTGCTTCATCGAATGATGTAATCTTGTGAAAAGTTCGCTATCTCGATGCATAAATATTTATTGCCGAACACACTATGTACTAATGATACGTAAAAAAGAACGGAAATATGGAAATCACTTTAACGCTCGTGACACGATACAGGAAACATTAGATGAGAATTTGCAAAACATCGACTTCCGTTTGATTTTAGATAATTATTTAAATATTTAAATTACGTTAAATTATCAAAAACCGAAATAATTCCCACGAACCACGTGCAACGATTTTAACCACAGTTCACGAACTAATCAGCCATATTCCGACGCAGGGGGGAGGCAAATTTGTTTTTGTGCTGCACAAATTATTCTACAAAATGGTAACACTGATTTCTGAAAATCATCCAATTGAAACGTAATCGATTTTTATTTTTTTTAATTTTTATATCAACAATTTACAGCAAATAATAAAAGAATGTTATCATTTCGATTATCGTATTTTTCCATTTTCTTTGATAAAATCTACATGAATAATGTATTTCCGCTAAATATAACATGGAAAATACACAATTTCACAGATAACGGTATATTTAAATGGAAATTATAGTTGAAAACCTTGAAAACGAAATCGTCATCTACGTGATTTATTAACATCAAAATTTTATATTTTGCAATACACACGCTGTACGTAGTTTTCACGAAAATTATTTGGGTTGCTGTCTAATCGCCGATTAATGAATCCAGCGGTTAAATCACACATTACCATAAATGGAGCTTCATTAATCACCGCTCGCGAGTCGCCTAGTTAGCAAATAAAAGCAAACAGGTTACCACCCGTCGATAAAGCACATTTCAGTTTCCTTATATTCAACACGAGTTAAAAATGTACGACGATACGACGCATTTATTTATTCAATCGTTTAAGAACAATGTTAGAAAGAAGCTAATTACATCGAGTATACGACTTAATTTTCATTTTATTTCGTAGTTTTACAAGCTCAGCGAGCGATGAACGCTAGAGTACCTTTCAGAGAAGAATATACTTACGAAGAATCATTACCAAGTTACACCATTGTTACCGGATTACCATCTTATGATCAAGCTATGGAACAATTTCGTAAAATAAGAACAATGCGAAGAGTATCGTCACCTAAGCTTGGTCCGGATGATGATCGATCTCCTAAATTGACCTTTGCACGGTTATCTTTAGGAGATATTTTCCAGTTTTATAAAAATGATAAAACTTTACCCGTTTAAATTTTAACGTTTGTTTAACTTCCTTTTTTTTTTGAATTTTTTTGTAGACTTTTTTTTATACGTATTTTGTGTTAATTGATTGTTTTAATGTACCTGCGTGTAATGAATAAATTATATTTCAATTGTGTTTTGTATACGAAAAACTTTTTCAGTTTGCTTATCAGCCGAGTTGTAATTCGATTACTTGATGCGTGTTTAGTAATTAATTGGATTTAGATTATCAATATCTGTACATAATTTGTTGTTGATTTAATATTTGCGCCGGTGAAGTGATGATATGAAAATGTATAAGTGCGGATGGATATTACTCAATGTGTGATTTTTATTATCAACAGGATATATGGTTATGCGCTGAATATACAACTTATAGAAGTTATATTTACTTGGTGTAATGAAATCACGAAACTATTAAACGAAATAGAATTTAAATTGAAAGCGTATATGTATATTTAGATAGTTGCTGAAGAAAATTAGCGAAATATTCGAAATTACGTAATTTGTGATTTGGATGAATTCAAGTTCCTGTTCTTCGCTCACCGGAAAATAGATGATTAAATATTCATCATTATTGTTGGCAAGAGCCCAATTTAAATTGTTATTTTTCAGTGAATATATTTTTCCTTTCTTGATACTTGTATCGGTATCATCAAATTTAACGAAATCTTCTCTCTTCAATTCATACCCGGTTTCTTTACATTGTCACAAAGCGTAATTGAAACATTATGGAACAGCGGTAAATTGAAAATTAATTTCTAAATATCAGTCAAGGTATTTTATTATGCTTCGTAATACTTGACATTTCTTCGTTCGCTTTGAATTTTTATGACAAATAGTTTCTCAAAAATTCGTGAAACGTAAATATGGCCATCAAATGTAATTTTTTTTCTCTGTTATACAATGTTATTACATTCTCGTGTCGACATATCGCGTAATAAAATTGTTAATTGCAAATTTTACTCAAACAGGAAATATTTTCGTAAAATTTCGATTCTGAAAGATGTACGAAGAAAGCCGAACAACGACGAATGTTTCCGGAGATTTGAGAAATCTGTCAATCATAATTTCTGCAATTAATTAAAACAAATTACGATTAATTACGTGTATTATTAATAATATAATATCTTTAAGCATCGCAGTTGACATTTACGTTTCATTTAATCACAAGAAAGACGCTTTACCACTTTTACGAAGGCGTTAAATTCACCATTATAATTAAAACACACCTTTCGATCGCATTGTAAATTATTTCTCAATAATTTTTCGCCATCGACATTAAAAATCACGATGACTAAATTTCTATCAATTCTGTTCAATTTCGTTTTATACTTTTTTACTTTTTTCTTCGAACGAAGGCAACAGTTTTTAAATAGATCTGGTTACAAATGAATCATTCTATTGTTCTTCAATAATAAATCGAAACTAGTGAGAAAAATATATTTTCAGAAACTATTACAGTTATATAAAACAACAAATAAGTTTATTTACTTACAAAGTATTATTACAAAATAAATACAACAAGAAATACGTGAAAATTCACAACAAACATGCGGATTTATTTTGTAGCTAAACGATAAATAACAAATAACAACCTTGCGATTTATACACAAACATATCGATTTGCAAATTCACTACAAAACGAGAAAAAAAAAACAAAATTAAATTAAAAAAAGATGAAACTTTTCTAGGTACTGGAGATTTGAGGGGAAACTGGAAAATTTAAGTATATTAGTTTATGCAGCGTCTGTTAATAACGTTCTTAACAATATAAATATTTTCCTCGAGGAAAGAAAATTAACAAAAGAAAAAAAGAAAAAATAAGTAACAAGAAATAATACCATAAAGAATACAAAAATATTCGGTGCAATTAGTGAACGTATACAACTAATAAGTAAAATAAGCTTTTTCTTTATCAAACAGTTAGCAAATTTATCACTTGATAAGGAACAAAATTGTTTTAATACTTTTATGCCCGAATTTATTGTTCGAAGTCGAACTTTCTAACGCGAACGCGTTGCTTGTAATGATATTCCTTAAGGAAATTCTTCAACGTTTTGGGTAATTTCAGATAATTTATTTTATCGTACGTTAACCTGCTGCAAATAACACCTCTGCAGAGATGCTGCAAAGAAAATGTAAAATTGCGATGAAGCGGTATGGTTAACATTGGCTCGAAAAACATGCAAGATGAAGGATCTTTGTAGTGTTGAATTAGGCCACACACGGTCGGCGATGAGAATACGCCGGGATCGTGCGAATCGAAACTAAATCTATGGTTCCATTGTTCGATGCGCGCATGCAGAGAACGTTCGTATTTACGAAAACTCACCGAAAACAGGTACTCTTCTTGGGCCGAATCGCGTAATAAAAACGTACCTTCGGGTTTATTATCTAATAAACGTTCAGCCTCGTAGCGATCCATTTTACCCCAATAAAACGAAGACGAGATGATTTGCAATAAATCAGGCACCAAACAGTGCATATAATCGACTTGAGTGTGAACCGATTTAGTAACGTCGATTTGCGATAAAGCAGATAACGATAACGCTGATTGAAACAGCGCCGTTAAATTATCAATGTTCAAATTCGGTGGGCAAACCAATTCTATCGAATGTTTCGGACTAAAGCCCGGAGGTGGATCTACACCTTCGGCGATCTCTCTGGCACGTTCTAAGCGAGCACGTTCGTCGCAATCTTCAATCGGATAATCTTCCGGGTTAAATTTAGATAAATCAATAACTGGTTCGGTATTTTGAGCGGATGCCTCATCGGCATTATCGTCTTCAGGTTGTTTTTTCAATTGTTCGAGATGCTGCTTTGGTACAAAAATTGGTAAACCTGATGGTAAATCTTCTGAATTCAACGATGTATTTTCTGTTCTACGATATTTCGTACAAACGCAATCGGTTTCTTGGTTTTTGCCTGGAATATCTGGTTCCGAGTAAGTGCTACTGGAGCTACCGCTTTTTAATCGTGGACAATTGAATTTCAACACCCAATGATTTTTCTTCTTTTTACCAACAGTGCCGTCTTGATGTTTTTTCCGAGATTTTTTCTCAGCCTCATTTGACGATGTTTCCGTTTTAGGTTTTTCATTTTTGATGGTATTTTTCGAAGCGATGTTAGAATTATCATTGGGCTCGTTTAGTTGTTCGCATGAAATATAGATGTTTTCGAAATGTTGGTGCGTTTCGGAACTATCAGCTTTGGTTTCGTCTCCGACATCGGTGTCTTTCTCTTTATCAATTAATGTTACCTTGTTATCGTCCATTTTAATAGTTTTTTGTTTCAACATCAGCTTCAAGGTGCTAATTCTCTGACCCATTATATGACTAACAGCCGAACAGGCTTCATGAATTTGCTACTAAGATATTGGTACATTTTATGATTACGAGTAGTATAGCAAATAATTAAGGTTTTTTGCTAAGAAATTAATTAAACGATTCGTACAAATAAGTATTATTATCACAGTAAGAGTGCAGACGTAACACACAACATTGACACTTTCACAAACACCCACAACAACACGACACGAGTACAAGTTACGATTGTTCGAGGTATAATAAGCTTTTCATTTTTAACGTTTTGATCGTTTGATTCCGTTATGATAAAATGAAATTATTCAATTAATCAACTCGCTTTTCACCCATGAATCATGATTGAATAATAAGAGCGATTAAGAGGAAATGGACAAAGATAAAAATAGGCCTCCCTTTGTTGCACTTTCAAATCTGACGATATGTCGATTAACCGAAAGGTCCAATTTATCAAATAAATCTACCTGATTGCAGACAAAATAGTTTTCGTGATTTGAAATTTGATTTGTTTTTTTTTTTTAAATTTCGATATCAAAGTTTATTTTTTGCATAAATTTCAAATTAAAAAGTATAAAAATATATAAGTACATAGTGTCTAAGAGTTTAAAAACCCTCAAAAACTATAAAAACAGTTTTCAAATTATTAATTATGTATTTACATACAAAAAACACAAAACGTCAAATTCTCAAAGATAATTTCTTATCTAAAATAAACAAACTTAAAGATAATTTTTCAGTAAAAAATAGCGAATTTTTTGTAATTTTATAGCTCAATTTGATCTCAAATTAATTGATAAAAGTTGTGATTTGATGTATTCCTTGTTTACATTCCCCTCCATTTTTCTACTATTTGCCTTCATTTTTTGCGAATATTTAATCTACTACATTGTCTTAAATCAGGTAATACTCTTAGTTGTACAATTTGTCAAAGAAAAGCCTCCTTTTCATACTTCTCATGTTCGTAGTGCTCATGGCCGATCTTGAAAAAGCACATGGAGAACGGAACCATCGTCAAGGTACCAGATAAAGATACTCTAAAGGTTGCTCTAATCGCCGATATTCATCTACTTGGTACCCGAAAAGGACACTGGTTCGATAAACTAAGAAGGTAAAGTATTTCAAAATGAGATAAATTGAACTTATTTATAGAAAAGCTTAATTTCAGGGAATGGCAAATGTATAGATCGTTCCAGACGATGCTGGAATTGCATAAACCAGAAGTGGTTTTCATTTTAGGTTTGTTTATCTCGCCTTTTTTTTGAAATTGAATTACGAATATATTCTTGGTGTATTTTTAGGTGACATTTTTGACGAAGGTAGTTTCAGCCCTGATGAAGTATACTCGATTTATACGAAACGATTTTTTCAATTATTTCAAACGAAAAATCGAACCCAGTTGTATGTTGTGGCTGGTAACCATGATATCGGATTTCATTACGCGTAAGATGATTTTTACTCAAATCCAAATCGCTTGAGAAACTACATCTTGTTGATTTTCTGTTACAGAATGCATCCATATTTAGAGCAGAGGTTCAGTTCAACTTTCAAAGCACCATCTGTCCATTTATTGACTAAAAAAAACGTTCATTTTGTACTCGTAAACAGTATGGCGTTGGAAAACGATGGCTGTCATATATGCAACAAAGCCGAAGCTCAACTGAAATATATCGGAAGTAATAATCCTTTTTAACTAATTATCCCACGAGTTCTCGTCTAACGTGTCTTCTTCGAATTAAAGATAGGTTCAAGTGTACCAACGGTACCGGAAAATGTTACCAAGGGATGGAGCTTAAGGGTTACTCACGTCCGATATTACTACAGGTAAATATTTAATTCACTACGTTTCATTTCACTAGTGAAAATAACTCGAAGTAAATTTTCTGCAGCATTTTCCGCTGTATCGCGAAAGCGACGCTAATTGCAACGAAACTGATGAAGCACCTTATCACGAAAAAACTGTTAAATTCAAAGAAAAATGGGACTGCTTATCGCAAGATGCTACACAATTCGTAAGCTCTATCTTCACGTATTTTCTTCCAATACGATTATTTCTTCTAACTTCGCAATTTTCCCGTAGCTTTTGAATGTACTCTATCCAAGAGTAGTTTTCAGTGGACACACGCATCACGGTTGCCACACGATCCATCAAAAGGATATCCACGAATACACCATCCCATCTTTCAATTGGAGAAATAAACCGAATCCCAGTTTTTCATTGGTAAGTTCGTCATAATATCTAATTAATTTCATTAATAGTTCTCCTAAATTTTCAGGCGCTTTTCACTCCGGAACTATTCGCCATTTCTAAATGTCATTTACCCAATGAATACTTCGTCGTCGGATTATACGTAATTACTGTGATAATAAATATACTTTTCTTCTATTATGCGCCAAAGATTTACGCGAAGAAATTAAAAGTTAATGCCAAAAAGCGGAAATGAATTTTCACATCACTTTCAAATTACATTCCAGTAAACCAAGGAAAAATATTGAAGACCGATAAGAATTCTTTCTTATGCTACCTCTTCATAAACCTACCGTTTATTTGTATAATCAATCTAGTCGAATTGTTGTATTATTTATTAAGTTTTACACGTTGTAACATTACAAGAACTCGAGTCATTCCAGTTTCCAGGAGATTAAATAGTCTGAATTCTTCATTCCAACGAATCGGATAAATACATTTAATGTTAAAGAGCACTTTATATGTATTTATAGCTTTTATATAAACCACATTTCATGTTTCTGATTCTTTTATTTCTTTAAGACGAAAAATATCGAAGCTTTTTTAATTTTTACATTGAGACAGCGGTTATTAAGTAATTACTGCTGTTCTAACCAGCAGACTTTCGCGAAATATGTCTCATTTTCCTAAATCGAGGTCGGTGAACACGAATACGAGCTCAAAAACATACCATTGCTGAGAAATTTAAGATCGAGATTCGATTGAACACAAGGTGCAAGATAGAGCGAAAACGATGGCGGCAATCGATTCTACGGGTCAGAAAACCTATATTTAGATACCTCACACGTGTCTGTCGGTCTTGTAAGGCCCCAAAATTAATTTAATAATAGTAGCAAGTGTTTCATGAATATATAATTAGGTGAAAATGACGGTTTTTTACCTAAATTAGGTATTCATGAAACATTTATTAGGTTTATTGAGAAATATCAAAGCGCTACCTATCGAATAATTTCTGAACTCATTGATTGGTAAAAAAAACGGATATCGCGTTTCGTAAATCGTATTCGTAAGTGTTAAATTTGACTACCGCCATTTTCGTTCGGTTTGTTCAAAATCGAAAATTTCGAAAAAAATTTCAAATTTGAGGGTCGTGAGTGGTATCAATCTCTTCAGCTCATTCCCACGAGTGCAAATCTGGTAGAATTTTTCCAAAATATTCGCGCAGTCAAGAGTAATTAACGCTAATTGTTGAAGTTACTGATAACAGCTTCCTAACAATAGAAATCAGTGTGACCCTCATATCAGTGAAAAGTCATAATCTTTGGAATTTTACCTCACGGCTCCTGGAGCTAATTAAGGTGAGTAAAGGTTGATTTGGAGGGTTTTCAGAGACGCTAAATCGAATGGCGTAGTTACTTTTTCGTTTCGATCATTATTTTTCGAGAAATCGCGAATTTCTTCTCACAAATTTAATTTGCGATATCTCGGAAAATAACGATCGAAACGAAAAACTAACTACGACATTCGATTTAGCGTCTTCGAAAACCCTCCGAGTCAATCTTTATTCACCTTAATTGGCTCAAGGAGCCGTGAGATGAAATTCCAAAGATTACGACTTTTCACTGATATGAGGGTCACACTGATTTCTATTGTTACGAAGCTGTTATCAGTAACTTCAACAATTAGCGTTAATTACTCTTGATTGCGTGAATATTTTGTAAAAATTCGACCAGATTTGCAATCGCGGGGATGACCTGAAGAGATTGATACCACTCATGACCCTCAAATTTAAAATTTTTTTCGAAATTTTCAATTTTGAACAACCAAGCGAAGATGGCGGTTGCCAAATTGACGCTTGGAAAATCAGTTTAAGTTTCGTATTTTGTTTAATTTTTTTGCTTATTACGCGTATGAAGAGTCGATTGTGACTAATTCAGATACGCTGATTACGAATATGACATCAGAATTTTGCGACATCGTCAACTTTTCGAATTGCGTTAATTTTGATCGATAAATTTGAGTTATTTCGGCGAATATTTTAGGTTTTTCGTCGATTTTTCGATTATTACAGTCAATTGAGGTGTATGAAGGGTTAATTTCTAGGTTATTGAACCCGCAGAATCGATTACCATCATTCGTTTCATTCTAGGACGTACGGATCTCGTCCTGTCGAATTTTTATCTTGAAATTTTCTGGAAAATGGTATCTGTTTATGATAAACCCACGCTTGCCATTCTAGCAAAAATTCGCCTTCTCGAAACGATAAATAAGTTATAACAAAAAATAACGTATATTTGTAGAGGCGTCGTATATCGTACATCTAAAATTCGTTAAATTGAAAAATAATTTACACATAAAATATTTTAAAGAGACAAACAAAACAGACTTAAAAGGTAAAAACATAATACTTGTGGTCGTTTTCATTTAACAGAACATCCTGTGAATAACTTTTCAAAATAGAAAAACATTAAAATAATTCGCAAAATTAAAAGAGTAATATTCCAAAAAAATACAAAATTAGAATTAAATTTGGAATAACAACGCGATCCATTGGTGGTACTTCTCTTTCAACTCGTTCGTATCAACTTCACTCGATCGGCGTTTGCGAATTTTGTGCGCCGTAATTTTTTTTTAATTTTGTAAATTAACAAGTGCACTCGGGTGCATTCCGATGGTGCTTGTCTTTTACCCTTCTTTTTGTTCGATTTCGCTTGCAAATCGAATCCTTTCTTTCGCTACGATGTTAACAATTTATAGAATACGATGGCTAATGATATATTTACGAATAAAACTAACATTAGGAGTTGTTGTCTTGAGAACCATTCCTGAAAAAAGATCGCAAATTAGTTCCCGTTCTCGTCATTCTTATCGAATTAATTCACTTACTCTAACATGAGGACTGACGAGATATAGGAGTGGATTAGCTCGTAATCTTTCATTTTCCTCTTGCAACCGTCGCATTTCCTCTCGTCGGGCGGAACTTAGCACGGAAACTTCTTCGCGGGACATACCGGTAGTCGCGTTCGGTAGGACTTGAAAATCGGGCATGCTTTTCTTTCGTTGAATCGCCGTTGCGACCGGAGTACTCTGGAAAAATTACGTAATCGATGAAATAATGCGTTTAACCATTTCCATAAGAAAATTGAAAAATTTTTTCAACATAAACTGCTCTTGTGGGGTATCAAAATTGATTGAAATTCAACGCTCAGCTCAAATTCAACGTCAGATTTTAATTTCAAGACGATTTGGAGAACTTACATGTACCCACAAAGTTCTCAAAATATCATCGAAATGTGCTTCATTGCAAGATATACCCATTTGGGGTATCAAAATAGATTAAAATTTAACGACTAATGCGATAACATGGTCTAAAAATGTCCCAAGTTTCGAAACTACTCATTTTTCTGATGATTATATTCGATATAATGGACTTGAAATACAACTTGAATCAGGTTTCTCGAGTAAGGTATCGAAACACATTGAAATTTCGTGCTCAATTCGGCAATCCCACTGAAAAAAATTCTTATCCATTTTTTTTTCATTTTCATAAACTGATACCGTCATCTGCCCCCCTCCCCCAATAACGGATCATCCAAAATAATTCATGTGGGGTATCAAAACATACTAAAATTTTGCGCTCAATTCGAGAAATTCTTCGAAAAAACATTTCGTCGACTTTTTTTGGCATTTTCGTACACCGATACTTTTGTTTGTCCCCTCCCCCACTTCATAATGGGTCATTCAGGACTACCGATGTGGGATATCAAAACACATTAAAGTTTCACGCTTTGTTCGGCAGTCTCATCGAAAAAACATTATATCAACTTTTCTTACCATTTTAATAAGCCGGCAACCCCTCCTACCCCCTCCCCCACAATAGTTGATTCGAAACTACCGATGTGGGGTATCAAAACACACTGAAATTTCGTGAGAAATTCGCAAATGCGATCAAAAAAACAATTTTACAACTTTTTCTCAAGTTTTCATCAACTCAACTACCTTTACCCCTCTCTACAAAAATATTAATATTGATATGAAGTAAAATCGTAGGTCTCATTTGAAAAGTATTGAGAAAAAAGTAATTTATATCATTTTACTGCATTTCTGTTTGTTGACAAATTCGTTAACCCTTACTACCTTCCACCCTCCACCATCCCTCAACAATTCTTCGTCGAAAAATACCGACGTGGGGTATCAAATCACACCGAAATTTCGCGCTGACTTCAAAAATGATGTCAAAAACGCATTTCACTTGAACCGATCTCCTATTCTCAACAATATCACCACTATACCTGCACTGCAGGACATCGTTCTTTTAATTTCACTCAAATATACATAACCAAACATCATTAGCGTAATTTCCACAACATTATGACACAGCTAAGCTATGGCCCTACGCTAATACTCATCACGCGAACCAAACTACCTCTGCAAAAACTACACCGTTATCAGTAGAATCATCGAAACACGCAACAATATCGCATCGAGGTTAAAACCTCCCCATCCCGGCATTCCGCTCCCGTCACAGGTCGCAATGTCATCTCGCATAGATAAGATGCGCGGACGGCCGCGAAATTGCGAAAAAACTGAGATATTCGCTAACGCGTACCGAAGGCGGGAGGTAAAATTTCGGGCCAATATATTTTATTATTTACATTGCCAACGTTACGAGAAAAGGGATTTCTCTATACTGTATTCTTATCTCGAATACGTAATTCGTTTTTTCCATCAAACGCCAAATCCTTTTTAAACATTCGCGTATCGATGAAAAACCCCAGTAAAATGGAAAACTTTTCAACGCGGCGTAAACGAATTTCGACGTTAAAACAAGAAACTCTGCCTGGGAACGTATGAAAGGAAACCCGTAAAAAAAGCAATAAATACCTCCGCTGGTAAGGTGTCTATCCAGCTTTCGCTCGCTCGACGAGCGATAAGCGCCGGGCTATAGAGTAAATTCTCTTCATCGTCTTCGTCTCCGGTCCAAAACATGATTTTATTCGTTCGACATGATATACGCGAAACTCACGCTTCAATTTGACTACACCGAAATCTCATTTAATCGACTACACTCGGCGTACGATTCGCCTTACTTTCTCTGCGTATTTCTTACTCCCCTTCGCCATTCCCCTCGCGTCGCGCCGACGCCCCGAACCGCTGCCAAGAATCATTCAGCCATTAGCCAAAATGACAAAAATATTCCTATGCTACATCTAGTCATCTAGTAATAGGTACCCTGCGTACGTCGCCGCCTACCCCGCCCTCAAGGCGCGCTTACCCGGCTATTATTTTAGTTATTGTTAAAAGTGAACAATTAACCTTGATGCGAGCTTGTCACACAATGAAATGCGAATACGTTTCTATTAAATTTTACGACGCCGCTGAACCTCCCCCACTCCCCCAACACGTCGCCAGCATAGCTCGTTTATTTTTTTTAATTAAATTATCTACACGACGCCGATAAAATCCGGCGTGATTTAATCTTCCGGACGGTACAGCGGTGATTTCCAAGCCGTCTTTAAATCATCCCCCTCTATCGAATAGCGTTCTCACGCCGTCCAAAATTCCTTTTTTTTTTTCAACGCTACAATGACGTTTCGTGCTATTTCGCGCACTCGACGCCTACTGACGATGGCCTTATTCAAGGGCGAATCACCACAGCACAGCGACCAGGTTATTTTTAATAACACGCCGCCCGCTTCATCATACAGTGTGTTCTATAAAAAACATCGCCGCGAGCCAACTCCTCTAGGCTAATTATCTAACGCATACGTAGCCTGTATCCGGTATAGTATAACGTGCCGCAGCAAGGGGTATCTGCACGTCGTCGCTTCGTTACGCATGGCTTGCATTCTAAATCGTACTTTTTATCCGGTACACGCAGTAGATGGTTAGGCGCGATGTAAGCCGATGCGGTATTTAACATCGCCCCCTTCTTTTTTTTCTCACTTCAAGACAATTTCTACGTGTAGCGCTTTTTTTTGCGGTGTATTTGTAATCGTAATGATGTTGGAAGTTGTACCATATGGCGGGCGTGAGCGTCGACGTTGCGCATTTTTCTTAGATACTCCGCAGCGAAGGTTTTTTTTTTCTGTAGCGTCGATTTTCATCCGGTGGCGGGAATTTCGCGAAATTGGTGATGATTTTTTAATGACGTGGAGATGAAAGGCTTTTGTATGCTGTGTGTGTTTCCTTTGTTTTCAGTTGTGATAACAGAAAAAATCCAGTTTTGTATACCACGAGTAAAAGAGAGGATTAGAAATGTGAAGTTGGATGTGGGCAAGTATTACGATGGAGGAATATATGGGAAATGAATAAAAAATGCATGATTTGCAAATTAATCTCATAAGTCACAAAATCTTTCCAAATGTTGAGGTCAAGCTCCATTACCTACAGGACAACTCTTAATCCATTCAGCTTCCCCGATTCTTAACAATTTACAGATACCTCATACGTATTTTCAAAGTATCATGTCTGTCTTCCAATCTACCATATCACAAACGTCTTGTGGACTGAGTACAAATACTTCCTATTACACGTATCCCACATAGAAGCATCACAACATCATAAAGCATGTCATACAAGGTCTACCTGACCTTCAGTTATCCTACGCAGATGCTGCCTAAATGACTAAGATAGAACAAACATCCCATAGAATGTTCCATTTGCCCAATCCTAACATCTTACAGATGTGGTCTACCGGCTACAGTTATCCTACACAGATGCTCGGTAAGTCATTTAAATAGATTAGAAATCACACAGAATGCCATGGATTGTCCGTCCTACAGCCATCCTACACAGATGACCTGTAAATACGGTGAATATATCAGGCATCCTATAGTAGTGGGGTCATATGACCTGTACAGATTCCCTATAAATTTTTCAAGTAGAACGAACACCCCACAGAATGATTCATTGGCACAATATCCTAATTCTCCTACACCTATGTGCCACAGATCCTACAGTTATCCCACACAGATGACCTGTATGGTTAATATAACAGGCATCCTACAGTAGTGGGGTCATATGACCTGTACAGATTCTCTGAAAATTTTTTTTAAGTAAAACGAACATCCCACAGAATGATTTATTTGCACAATATCCCAATTCTCCAACAGGTATGTGTCACAGATCCTAAAGTCATCCTACACAGATGACCCGTATGGTGAATATAACAGACATCCTACAGTTGTGGGTCATATGGCCTGTACAGATTCTCTAAATTTTTTTAAGTAGAACGAACATCTCACAGAATGATTCATTTACACAATATCCTAATTCTCCTACAGGTATATGTCACATATCCTACAGTCATCCTTCACAGATGACCTGTAAATGTGATGAATACATCAGACATCCTACAGTTGTGGGTCATCTGACCTGTACATGTTCTCTATAAATTCTTTACATAGAACAAACGTCCCACAGAATGGTTCATTTGCGCAATATCCAAATTCTCCTACAGATGTATGTCTCAGATCCTACAGCCATCCTACAAAGATGATCTGTAAATACTGCGAATATATCAGGCGTCCTACAATTGTGGGTCACCTGACCTGCACAGATTCTCCCTACCTATAGAAAGGAGATAAGCATCCTCAAAAGCAGGTCAGATATTCAGGGAAATCAGCTCATAAGGTTTCATGACCAATCATTGTGCTGGGTATTCGACGAGATGAACACATTTCATAGACATTTCAACATACCACTCAGAGGCTACGAAATTCTTCAGTAAAATCAGTAAAATACGTAGCACACAACACCGAAATTGGTAAAATTACTTTGAATTATTATGAATACGGCAAACTCATTTGCTTACTTTATTCGTGGAATCTTTCTTATTCGGCACAACATACAACGACTCGGTTCTCTTGGGATGTCCAACCGGCGACGGCACGATATCCTGGCCTATGCTGCGCTTCCTCAGTATAAAATCCTCAAAAGGCGCTTGGCCATTATTCGGCGGCACGCGATTCGGAACCGGAATCCCGGAAACGGAACCATTACCGGTGTTGGAAACCGGCGTCATAGCTCGTAGCACCGATCCTCCGCGGCTATCCGGCTGCACCGGCTCCGGCGGTTTGGTACGATCCACTGAAGGCTGTCTGGAATTACCGCTAAGTCTGCTAGCGGCTCTTGTATATCGATCAACGCTGCTGTCTCTGCTCGGCGGTCTCGTGTAATGATCGAAATGATCGCTCATTGCCTGAAACACATCATCGTGAGTCTTCGTAGGACTCCGGGAGACCAGCAGACCTACGGTATTACCTGTTTAAACGAATACGGCGACTCTCCCGAGACTGGTTTCGAGTTCCGTCTTATGGCAGCATTACGTTGATACGATTCGTTCGGATCAACGGAGTTTATTCGATTCGTATACGCAGTCTTATCGAGATTCGTTTGCTGGCTCGTGTAATCGAACGACGTCCTGTATCCGTCCGCGTTATCACGTTGCGGAGGTACTCCAACGGAGTTCATGAACGGGTACTGACTAGAATGAGGCGGGTAATGATTGGCCTGTTTACCGCCACCGTATTGATTCAGTGATGGTTGCTTCGCCAGGTAAGGTTTGCTAGGTAAATGAGGCGGAATTTGATCGTGACCTAATAAATGAGGCGGCACGTCCACCGAAGGGCGTTGCGAAGTATACGGATCTTGTTTAATTTGATAAGGCTTGTAGCCGGTTTGATTTTGGGAATGAATTTGTTCAGTCTGATTCTGCAGATAATCCTGACCGCCGTATTGATTGGCCTTGTAGTTTTGCGAATTGTACTGCGACGAGTTTTGCTCCGAGTGCGTCGGCGTCGACGGCGTGTAGTTGTGTTGCTGAAATGGTAACTGAGCGCTGGTCGAGGGATTTGTCGACGTCGAAGGATCTCTCATCGCGTACAATGATTTCGGCTGGAATTGCGACAGCGATTGTCGATGGTGCGAGAACGACTGAGAGGTTTGGCCGCGCGGCGGCAGCGGTGGGTTTGCGTTCGACGTCTGCTGCGCGTTCTCCGCCTCGCTCGCCGCTTGCGCCTGCTGCGCCGCTAGTTTCTCTTCTAACGATATCTTGTACTTGGAGAGATCGCGTAGTTGAATTTTATCTAAATCTGTAAAAAAAGACGCGAATAATTTGCTGCCCCATTGGAAAACCTGGGGAAGTCTTGGGAGCCGATTTGAAAACTGGATTTTTTGGAAGAACGTGAAAATTCCCAAAACCTTGGCGCCGTTCCGATTTTTATATTTTTTGAAATTCAAAAATTCCTCGAGAAAAACTTTATCTGAAACTTTGGATTGTACTCCAAAACCTTTCAAAACTAAAATACCTCAATCACCTCTGGAGCCTCCAGCAAGATTTTTATTTTATTCAGACCTCCGAAAATAGTCTAGAAGACGTGAAAATGTTCATGGAATGCTAAAAGTTTAATTCCAGCACCTTCCAAGAAGTCGATGTACATGTCTGGAGAACTTCATATCCGATTTTTGACCGATGCACAAAAAAAAACAAAATGCTGGAATTTTTAAAATTGTCATACGTTCTAAATATTTTTCCATCGATGAAAAATACCTTTCCACGCAATTAAAAACTCCAGAAATCGAATTCATATTTATTCTGGAGCCTCCAGTAAGTATAATTATCATCAGAATTTTGCTTTTTCTCCAGAAGTTGTAGAAATTTTCAGAGAGCAGAAAATTCAATTCCAGCATTTTTTTAGATGGTCAAAAAAAACAGCAAGAATTCTTGGAAAACTCCAGCGCACCACTTCACGAGCATTTTCTCATTATTTTATGAACAACGAAAAGAATGGAATTTTTTGAATCAACCCATGTTCCAAAAGTATCACACCATCGACGGAAGATGAGTTTCTTTACAACAAAAAAGTTCCAGAGAACACATTCAATTTTTTCCATCAGTTTTGGAGCCTCCAGTAAAGTTTTGATTTTCTCCAGAGTTTTTATACGTTTCTAAAAATCGTGAAAAATACCAAGAAGCAAAGAATTTTACTCGAGCAACTACCATAAATTTTTTGAAATTTTTATTAAACGTGGTCTTCATTTCAAAAATACGTTTTTGAGGAAACTGAGTTTTTTTAAATTTTCAAAAAATTCATACAACATATTCTTAAACACGTTCTTTCCAAAAATTCAACTTCAAGTTCCCACACTTCCCCCCTCCACTCACTTGGTTGAGTAAACTCTGGTGCGAATTGTTTGGCGGTGATTCGAGCTAATTCGAAATCCTCACGGGCTTGGAATGCCGCCGCATCAGCCATCTCCGCTTTTCCTCTGGCCGTCGCCATTCTACAGAAAAAAATCCATCAATCCCCGCTCTGCTGTTGCTTTACTGGTGCACTTACCTCGAAATGGCGATATCGGCTTTTTGCAAAGCGATTTTGGACGCTCGTTGGGCGGCGTTCACAGCGGCGTCGATACGTTCTCTAAATTTGGCCGATCTTATTAAAAATATGTGTTTCTTTTTCTGCGACGTGATCAACACGTTATTCTTATATTTGCCTTCTTCTCGACTGCCATCTCGATGTATGGTAACTCCGTAACCGTATTTTTTATTATTAAACCATTCCCCTTCGTATCGCAAACCATCCGAACGTTCGCTAATACCGAACCCCGACCTTTTATCGTTTTTCCATTCTCCCATGTAAGTCTCGGTCACGTTGGCGTCCATATGTTCATCCTGAAAATGAAAAAAATCACGTTTATGTCGTACAAATCCCTTAAAATATTCAAATACAAACGCCAAAGCAGCATTCACCACGCGTCTTTTACACCTTTACGTGATCGACTCGACGAAAAACTTGGGATAACCTCGAGCAAGCGGCCTTAATTTAATATTTAAACATCCAAGCTTATACTTTAAGCGCGAAAACATCGGCAAATTGTTCGTACAACGTGCAAAAGTCTACGTCGTCGTTGAGGATTAGATATATTCCGAGAGCTTTTTACCGCTCTTTAATTCGACTACGTTTTGTACCGACTTACTCACTTCGTCCAAGTCAAGAATACCGCACGTACAAGCTGGTCGTGCCTAATCAACGGCGCCCAAATACTTAATTAACTCCTTCGCTCGCTTCGCGCTTATTTTCGCGAATAAATCTACCATTTTCGTGGATATTAAAATCCCTATGTATAATTCAAACGTAGCGTCTGGAAAGCTCGGTATTATCGCGTATACAGTGTGTTCGGTTTATGTAGTTTTCAAGCGGTGTCGGACGGGTTGCCTATTCGTATTCGAGAACGGTTTACGGTATTACTAAATGCGAAGTTATATTCGTCTCGAGTTACATAATACATTTAAAATCGAAAAATTATTTGATTACGGAAATGCAGCGGTGAATTAAAATTGTCAATGAGGCCAGATTTTAACCAGTTAAAAATCTTGAAATTAATATATACTGCAAACGAACCGGTTTAAACTGGTTTTGAAAAATTTTCCAAAACTGCTCTCAACAATTTACAATTTTAGTGACCAGAGAAAATGAATTTCAAAACATGTACCACGAAAAAACGAAGGAAAAAACCGGTTCCAGCTTAAAAACTATTAAAACCGGTTCAACAAGACGATCAAATTTACAAAAAAATATGAGAAAGTTGAATAAAACACATAAATTACAAATTTTTCTAGATGGTCATAAAAAGAATAGAATTCTTCAAAAAAATGTTAAAACCACTTCAAATTGGCAAATAACAGAAACCGGTTTAAAAACGGTTATTTAAAATTGACGAAAAAATTCACATAAAAACCTTCAAGTCACCGAAAAACGAAAATTCATCTCAAAACATGAAAAACACGTTTCAACCGGTTTTACAAATATTAAAAACCGCTAAATAACCGGTTTAAACTGTTGAGAAAATTTAATAAAAATATAAATTTATATTCATGCCATAGTGATTCATATCCTGATAAAGCACTCTACTATAACTCTTCTTTACCAAGAAAAAATTGATAAAAATCATCATTCGAAGGTAGAAAACTGGTTTGAACCAATCAAAAAGCACCATGGTCACAAGTTTGAGCCAATTTCAGCCAAAACTTTTGCTAAAATGAACGAATCTGCCACATTTTCCACTTATTTTATTCACATAACCATGCGAACGAAGAGAAACCGGTAGAAACCAGTTAAAAAATATCAATTTTCATTCCGAAGTCAATGCTCACGTCAAAATTCGATAGTGTTACTGGAATTATGAAATATCAATTGAAAATATGGAAGAAAAACAAACAATAAAAAATTATAAACCAGTTACAACCGGTTCAAAATGAAGAGAAATTGAATAAAATACCACGTGAATTTTATTTTGTTGTATACGAAGTGAATAAATTTCAGTATATGAACAAAATCAAAACAAAAATCAAAATTGATGTCATAAAACGAAATCAAAAATATCAGAACTGGTTTAATTTATAAAAATTGAGTAATTCAAGCAATTTACGCTTTTTTTTTTTGATTTTTCACTTGTAAAAAAAAATACGTATATTTGATAAATAACCGATAAGATACTAAAAATGAATCGAAACCAATTGAGACATCAATTCAAGTGAACAAAATCTGGTTCAAACCGGTTTTTAAAACAACAAAAAAATGACTAATGTGATTATTCGGCAATTAAACTTAATAAAAAAGACATAAATCCAATAAAACACTTTTCAGTATCATCACACGCCTTCAAAACCGCCCAAAACCAGTTGAAACCGGTTTCAATATCCACAGAAAAACGAGTTTTTCGAAATAGCTCATATCAAAACTACTTATGCCACAAATTTTACACCAGAAAACCTTCGATAATTCAAAAAATCACTACTTTAATCCCAATACCTTTAATTAAAACACATCGAGCCCTTTGTCTTTACGCTTTGCTATTACAAAATATTTCGAAAACAATAACCTCATGTAAAATTCTCATTAAGACACAAATCATAGCGGTTAATTAAACACGTAAAAATATCAAGATCACTCCCTGCACAATTACCGCTCAGCCTCATTAAAAAGTAAACAAAAGGAACGTAAAACACGCCTTTAGGTAACCAAAAAGTTAATTAAAAGGCTTTCACCGAATACAAACAATTTAAATATTTGCTCGCGACGATGAAGATTTAACTTGTTAAAAATGCCTTAACATTATCAAACTTCTACAACACCGAAGCCATCGCGAATATTTGTTCGAAAACTGCGTAATTCAGCTTCAGAAGATTCTGATAACAAATTTCCTTAGCATCAAGCTCTACGCAATTATACCTAAAGCTCCGGTTATCAAGCATCCTTCGAGGCTCGTTTTGGAAAATCTTCAAAACTACTTTACACCGCCGATCGTTCGTGTTTAGAAGGAAAAAACTATCCCCCATTTTCTTCTTTTTATACATACATCTAACTAACACCGAATTCCACTTACGAGATGAACATAGTCGAAGTGAAATTTCGGTATATCGTTCAAATAATGACTTTATATATTTCCAACAGGAAATTGTGTAATATGACGATAGGCACGTGTATTGATCTCACTTCACTTGCCTGCTTTCGTTTGTTTGCCTCCAAAAAAAAAAAAAAAAAAAAAAGAATTGAAACCAGCATTCCGCTTTTAATACACAAAACGTGTTTACACAATGTAGCGATGACGGATTCAATAAATATATAAAAGACTAATTGCTCCCTCGTGTTTCGTATAAATTACCCTCTTCGGGAGACGGCCGAATTTATTTACCGTAAAAACGGTATTAGCTTTTTTTAGACGGATTTTCTTGCTCCCATAAACGAGGCGAACCGGGACTATCATGTTCGAGGTAAGTTATTTGCGAGGTGTAATGGGCATTATTTACGGTTTAGAGCCTTTGAAATGATGTATTTTATGCATTCGGGGACACGAGCAATTTTCTTGCTTGAATTTTTACAACTTCATTTCGAGTGATTTTGACGGCCGAAGACAAGAATTTTTTATTGAGTACTACGTACTTATTTCGAAATAATTCAATTTGATTTAGCAATTTTTTTTTTCATAAAAAAGCCATCCCTGCTTACATCATCAAGTTTAAAGCATCACTACTAGTCCACTTGAGAACCTCAAAAATCACCGATTACATGTGTAACGAACAAGATTCACTGGTAAATTACCCAAATTTACCAGTATTTACCGGTAAATTACCTGTAATTACATGCGTTTACCGGTAATTACTCGAATTTACCAATAAATTACCAGTAACTACACATATTCATCAGTAAATTACCAGAATTTACCAGAAATCACTCACATTTACCGGTAAATTACCCGTTATTACTTGTATTTACTGGTAAATCAATGGTAATTGCATGTATTTACCAATAATTATGAATTCACCAGTAAATTACCAGAAATTACCAGTAAATCACCAGAAATTACTCACATTCACCGGTAAATTATCTATAATTACTTGAATTTAGTGGTAATTTACCAGAAATTACTCACCTTTAACGAGAAATTACCAGTAATTACTTGAATTTACCAGTAAATTACCAGAAATTACTTACATTTACCAGTAATTACCGTAATTACTTATATTTACTGGCAAATTACCAGTAAATTACCAGAAATTACTTACATTTGCCGGTAATTACCGTAATTACTTGTATTTACCGGCAAATTACCAGTAAATTACCAGAAATCACACACATTTACCGGTAGATTACCTGTAATTACTCATATTTACCAGTAATTACTTCAATTTACTGGTAGATTACCGGTAATTACTCATATTTACCAGTAAATTACTCTAAATTACTTGAATTTACGAGTAAATTACTAGAAATTACTCGAATTTACCTGTATTTGTTGGAAAGTTACTTGTAATCGCCTGTCATTACCCCTGAATCTACCGGTGAATCATCTGTAATTACCCATTGCCTCCAGTTTTGCCACGCAGGGCTATCGCCCCTTCAGTTCCCCTGTGAATACGTGCCTGTACCGCCCAAAGTTCAGCAGGACTTCACCGCTTTCGTGAGTCCAATCTGGGAAGAGCGATGGGTATTTTCTTATACTGAGAAAGGTGAAAGAAATAAAAAAATACAAATTTCGAACGATAATCGCAGATTTTGCCATTTCGACTTTTCCAAAATCATTTGATACCCTCTTCTACCTCATCTCCTATCACAAGTCGATCAAAATCAATACGGGAATATCTTTCAAATAGTTCGTAACACGCTGCACCATGCGAAGCACACGTTACATCGCTGGCGCCACCATTCAAAGGTATTCGACGCATCGCGCCTCGTCGAGAATTCGCCGATTCGGAGCACGCTCGAAGGTCGCCCATGCAGTTTTTCAATCCTGCATGTAAAATTTCATTCTTGGACCGAGTCCCATTCTTAATGCACGAGCTCGCGATTTTCGTTGGAATAATTTCGCAGATTTTAACGATCTACTCGTTAAATCACCGAATCGCTTAGGCCTCCAGAGCAAAGCTTGGGCGAGATATAATAAAAGCATAAGGTATATGACCATGCCGGCGTTTTACCTCTACAACAAAGCTCGCATTAGAATCTGTATGAAATGAACCTCCGTTTGGTCCCGACTGTGACGACTCGGTACTCATCCAAGAAGCGCTCGATGCGGTGCTACGTATGCTGCCACCTGACGTAAGACGTTTCTCTAAATCACCGGTGCTTCGTTGTTTACGCATTTTCAATCCCTGAAATAGAATTTTCGCGTTTTAATTAAAATACTTCGGTGAGGCGACCGCAACACGACGCCTCGAATTTAAATTTCCAAAAACACGCCCTCGAAGCGTGTACGCTCCTCACGCCGATATTACTCATCTTATGCTCATCGTATCCATTAACCTTTGCTTTCTCTATCGTCCATTCTAATCGTAGCTCATACCGAAATGCATTGACGCGAAAAATTTGCATCATTAATTTCCATATTATCGCATAACGGCGCGCGTTTTCGCCGTATAAAAAGTAACTTTTCGAGCAAGGTTAAATACAACACAACGAATATAGTCTTACAATATTAGAATAAAAAAGAAAGCTGGCCGAAGCCCAAGCTCATTAAAAAAAACGAAAAGATGGTTTTTGCCTTCGCCTCACAAACTAATCGAGCAACGAGTTAGCGTGTAAATCAGCTACTTAGCTTAGTTCAAAAGAATATACTCGTACCATACACATACACATCGTGCATCTTTTTACATGCTATGAATAGAATTAGCTCCACTGTATCGCACGAAATTTCACTATCGTACTCGCGCTCTAATAAATATAACGCGTTTTACCTGGCCATTGTTTACGTATTTCTTTACCCTGATTACGCTTAGGGGTGTTTTTTCTCGGAGCTTTGTTTTTTTTTTCACGTAGTAATTACCTAAACGAGTCGCATTGTTTGGTGTAATACGACTAGCTTTATGTAAATCAATGTTGGATATCTTTGTCGCACGTTAATGAGTTTAGGTTCACCTGAGATAATTAATTTCGCGATATTTTTTCCGCACCTGGGATTGAATAATGTCTAGGAAGATGTTTGGAAAGGGATAGAACAATGTATGCGAATGAGAGCTCATGAGGGGGGTATATGGCTTTATCCAAGATGGCGATTCTCATCAATTTCATTCATTTGGAGGTAAATTAAAGGATGAATGAAACTATACGAAATTTTTATGTTGAGGCGTTTTATATAGAACTGAGGATGACTTGAGAGAAACTTTTGAAACAAAAAATGCTGAAAATTTAATAACGCACTTTTTTGTAGTCAAAAGAGAAGTTTTGTAGTATTTTCTCAAATTTTGAATATTACTTATAAAAAAATCAAATTTCGAAAAAATTTAAAGAGATGTAACAAAATTTCAAACGCATATTCCTCATTAAATTTCAAACAACTTTAGTTGAAATAATTTTTTCCTCAAGTCGTCTCGACTCTCACAAAATTGTCCCAACTGAAGAGTTTCGCTTGTGACGTCGATAATAAGTGAAATTATGGCACAATTTGAACAAATATAGAAAAAATTTCCCCAATTTTATTTTTGCAATTTTTTTCTCAAGTCTTCCCAACTCTCACGAAATTGTGGCAAATGAAAAAAATGCTCATTACACAAAATGTCTCCAATTTACTTCCCTACAACTGTCATTTCCACTATTTTTTCAAAAATTGTCCCAACTGAAGAGTTTCGCTTGTGACGTTGACAATAAGTGAAATTATGGCACAATTTGAACAAATATAGAAAAAATTTCCCCAATTTTATTTTTGCAATTTTTTTCTCAAGTCTTCCCAACCCTCACAAAACTATTTCAACTGAACAATTTCGCTTGTGACATCAACAACAAGTAAAATTATGGCACATGTTAAACAAATATGAAAAAAATGTCCCAAATTTTATTTTTCACGATTTTTATTTTCGCAATTTTTTACTCAAGTCATTCCAAATCTCAAAAAACTACTCCAACTGAAGAATTTCGCTTGTGACGTTAACAATAAGTGAAATTATGGCACAATTTGAACAGATATGAAAAAAATGTCCCCAATTTTATTTTTGTAATTTTTTTCTCAAGTCGTCCCAACTCTCACAAAACTATTCCAACTGAAGAATTTCGATTGTGACGTCAACATCAAATAAAATTATGGCACAATTTGAACAGATATGGAAAAAATGTTCTCACGAAAAACGTCCCAAATTTTATTTTCCACGATTTTTATTTTCGCAATTTCTTACTCAAGTCATTCCAAATCTCAAAAAACTACTCCAACTGAAGAATTTCGCTTGTGACGTAGTGAAATTATGGCACAATTTGAACAAATATAGAAAAAATTTCCCCAATTTTATTTTTGCAATTTTTTTCCCAAGTCGTCCCAACTCTCACGAAATTGTGGCAAATGAAAAAAATTCTCATTACACAAAATGTCTCCAATTTACTTCCCTACAACTGTCATTTTCACTATTTTTTCAAAAATTGCCCCAACTGGAGAATTTTGTTCGTGATGTCGACGATAAGCGAAATAGCGACAAATGGAGAAAATATCCCCAATTTAATTTCTTACAACTTCGATCTTCATATTTTTTTTCTCAAGTCGCCCCAAGCCTCATGAAATGGCCCCGTGAAGAATTTTGTTTGATATACTGAGGATACAGATATAACAGGAAATTCTGGCGAACTTTGAGCCACTACGAAAGAAAAGTTCACAACAAGAAGTGTCGCTCGTTCAATTTCCAACAACTTCTTCCCTCAAATCGTCCCAAACGCCGCAAAAACACTCCTCTCGAGGAATTTTGTTTGTGATGCTTACCATATGACGAAATTGTACGTTACGAAAAAAATATTCACTACAGAAAACATTCCTCATTCTACTTCCAGCAATTTTTGATTCAAAATGTGAATGATTCACATCATCCTTCTTATGTAAGTAGTGCACCCAAAAACAACCTTTTAGCGAATTTCAACACATTTCCAAATATCAAAAAAAAAATTCCACTCCCTCTACAGCCTTCTTCCTCTTCCTCGCCTCTGGATTCGATACCTTAAACGTTGAAAAAAATCATTATTACGAGTACAAGCGACATTTTGAAACCACTATAAATCCCCCCTCACCCTTTCGCTCGTAACACCGATGAAAACTACACGAAAAATGATTTAAAAATGTAAAACGAAGTAATTTCGTCGTATTTGGAACACGGGCACGCGAACCTCGACAAAAAAAAATCAACAAAGAACTTATGGGCCTGGAAATACAACAGACGAAATTTTTAATCGAGAGTTTGGAAAATGTTCAAATTATTCTGCGTCGAGTCGCATGTTTCATTATTTAGAAAAAATATTAAAAAGCTTCAAATAAAAGGCTCGAATGGTGTGAAACGCCGAAGGGTTGAAAGAGGCCTTTACCGAATTACCTTTGCGACTGTCAACGCTATTTGTTGATATGGTCAGCCATTGATAGGTATGCAACGAGTAATTTACAGGTTTACGAATAAAATCGATGTTATCGATAAGCGATATTATGATAATTTCCCAATGGAGAGAAAGGGCACCGAGACGTGTTAGCATTTTCGATGGTTTTTTTTTTCAACATTAACGCATAGTTCGCGTGAAAGGCGCGGGTATCTTTGTGAGAGCTTTTTTCAAGGGTATTTTAACGAAGCGTTTCGATATTATCGACCAAAATATAAATATACGATTTGTGTACTAAACAAATAGACCTATTTGGCGGTATTTATTCGGATGTTCGTGTTTGCACGGATGTTATGTCTTTGACGAGAAATTTCTAAACTGTGTAAGCCATTTAGAAATCTAATATCGAGTGTTAATGGTCTTGTAAAAAAAATTTGTTTACATTTCCGCGCCCATTTCGAATAATTCGCCGTTTTGGCAAATTACCAAAATTGCTCGAGGGTATATTCGAAAATTAATAAATTTCGTAAGCTCCGAGTCTCTCGGGTGATTACGAGGAGTATCCGAAAAATACCCAGATCGGGGTTCTCTCGTGTAATATCGTTACTCGAAGGAATACACCAATTTTCTAGGTAACTTTGGATAATTCGCCGCAACGTGAATAATCTCGTATTACATTAAAAGTTAATTTCTATTTGAAAATTTCGTTTTCAATGGTTCCCGAATAGTTTAGCGATCGGTAAGAGTGTTATTTCGGCGTCGAAATCATTAATTGAATTTTTTTCTCCGTCGATTTTTCATTAATGGATTTCCTTTTTCAAATGCCACTTCCCCTCGGGCTGAATATTGCGTGCGCATCGTGTTTGGAAAATGACTAATGTACTGTGTCATTCTAGATGCTCCGGTGTATCGTTGGCGTGACTTTGTTACTATTTATGTCGGTGTTGGTGTGTCACATAGCGATATGCGTTGACGTAGGATTATATTAATTATCGTCGTCCTTCTCTATGGTCCGCGAGGTTGTGTAGACGTGAAGGGTGTGAGCTTTTTTACAAAGGATTTAAGACGCTAATAAAGGTATTGCGTCGTGTTGCGTAATAAGTATGGCAAACGGTGCGATAAATATAAAGATGTATTGCTGAATACGCTACGAAGACGGATTTAATCATGGAAAGTTTGTACAAGTGATGAGGTACGTGTTGGTAGAGAGATATGCGGCTTGGGTTTGACAAGTGCCTTGAAAGTTGCTTAAATCATGACCAAGGTGTTTTGAAATTAATTACATAACGAAATAGGGACTTGAGAGGAACTAGAATTATCGCATTACGAGTTTTCATTCACTAATAAGACGATACGATATCAGAAATTGAAAAAAAAACAATGGCGTCTCCAGTTTGATCCACAAAGGGAACACGAATCAAAAGATTGAGCATACGGCCAAAACGGTCAAAAGGAAAGTCTCAAATTAAAGCTTTTCAAATCAATCCAAGAACCCTTAAACAAGAAACATAATAACATTACCACTCGATAAAACATTTTCTAAATGGCATAAATTCTCACAAAATTTTCATCCATGTTCCTTTTATAAAAACAGGATTATCTTAAACTATCTAAAAACCAAATATTCGAATGATTTATTCTCAAAAAATTTGCATTTACTAAATCAACAGAACAACTAGAATAAAGAGTTCCCAAACGAACTACATCTCCAGTCTTGAATAAACAATTCCTTGAAAAAACATTCTCCAATACATATATTTTTAAATCAAAAAGCATAATTCCCAAAACAATCCTCTACATTTTCCAAATAATTGATTTCTAGAAAAATTCTATTCAGGAATTCCCAAAAAATTTCAACCAAACAAGAACGAAAATTCCTAGAAATTCACAACAATTGAAATTCCTCATTTTTTTAATTTTGGGAATAAGAAATTTGAAAACTTTTCATTTCATTAAAAATAAAATAAAACAAACAGCCACATTATTTCATTACTTGAATCCCGATCATAATAAATTCCCGGAAATATTGTGTTCCTTAAAATCTCAAAAATTTAGTCACGAATTCCTAGAAAGAAGATTCCCAATTCCTGAATTCCAACTCTGAATGCAATTCCCAGAAACGTCATATTCCTAAATCTCGAAAATTTGTTAATTCCTGGAAAAAAGATTCCCAATTCCTGAATTCCCAATCTGATCACACAATTCTTGGAAAACGTTACGCTCCTGGGTTTCCAAAATGTAGTTACTGATTCCTAAAAAAACAAATCACTAATTCCTGAATTTTCATTCCAAATAAGGAATTAATTCGCGATCGACTCAATTCCTGATTTTTCAAACAAATACATAATTTTTTAGAATATCGTATTATCGAAATTTTTTCCCCTCCTCAAAACGCAAAATTTTAGGATTATTTTCAATTCCTAGAATAGTCAATTCCCTGAAAACTATCTAATTCCTTAACGATTCCTGAATTCTTCACATAAAATTTGGAGTTCTCTGATGACAAAATTCCTGATTTCTCAAATGACTTTTCTTCAAAAAGTCGTATTTCTAGGATTATATGCATCAAAACGTGAAATTTTCAAGTTATCCCCAATTCCTAGAATAACTGATTCCCTGAAAACTTTTTTTTTTGATTCCCTAACGATCTCCCAATTCTTCCAAAAACTTGGAATGACTCGAATAACCCAATTTATGATTATTTAAATAACATATCCCTAAAAATATTGTATTTTTCAGTCTTTTTTCATCAACGAAGTTTTTAGATTATTTCTATGTAATTCCTAGAATAATTGATTCCCTGAAAACATTTTTTTCTGATTCCTGGACGATCTCAAAATTTTTTACAAAACATGGAGTGACTCGAATTACCTCATTTCTAATTTCTTGTAATTTATCAAAACATGTTTTTTGATTTTTTATACAAAACCAAGATTTCTTGTGTTATTTACTTCCTCATTTTTGGAATTATTCCTTAATTCCTGGAAATCTTTTTATTACCATGTCTAAAAAAAATCTGATTTCGTCCTAAAATATGGATTTTTTTTTACAAATTCTCAAATAACCTGTTTTTCGAAGTGTTGCTCAGCAGATTCCTCATCAAAATTCGTAATACACATCATTATTTTTGGAATCATCAATATCAAAACAATCTTATTTTGTAAAATAACCAATTACCCCTCCCCCTCTCTAAAAATCGTATTTTTCTATTTATCTATTAAAATAAATTATTTTTCAATGACTTGTTCGCTGATTTTTAAGAATGAGTAATCAGCCAGAAGGCACGATCCCTGACTCTTTTATCAAATTATCGAGTTTTAAATAAATAATAATAATGGATTCCACAAAAAACTCGATTCGTGTAAAATTCTAAGCTAATATCGAACTCGAATGATGAATTATAGCTCTGTTTTCGGAAAATAATGAAATCGACCATAAAATTAGGAAATGTCATCTCAAGGCTACTCGATTTTCCCGTCAAATACACGAAACGCTGTCACATCAAACTCATCCCCTCTCTCGCTTTCCAACTATTTCATAACCTCACCATAAATCCCTGCACCGCTCCAAATACTCAAGTACGTAGTACCTACCGACAGAATAGATTTCTTGAGAGATTTCTCGACCAGCGACCTCCTCCGCTGCGGGGGCTCGTCGCTTCTCGCCTTCAGCACGAAACCGCCCCTCGAATCATCGATACGTCGATCCCGCTCGGCGGCCGCGACCGCCGCCTCGACGCCGGCGGGTACATTGGATCCGGCACCTTCGTGACTTCGCAGCGACGTCAACGACGCTCGCATCGCTTGCTTGGGACGATAATGCGAAGCTAGTCCGAACGGCGCGCTCGCCCTGACGCCGTATCCGTGCCTCATTCCGCGCAGCCATTGTCCTTGGTAAGTACCTGTGGAAAACGTTAAAAAATTGAAATATTTAAAACCTTCCCATGTCACACAATTTACGTCGGCGAAAAAGCCAATCGTACATGGACAGTTCGCAGGATCGGCTAACCACGCACTTATAATTGACTCGACCGTATGAATAATATATAGAAGTGAAATTAATGTTACCGCCATGATGACTTCAAAAATGGCGTTTTTTATACGTGCAACGCGCGTCCGGCCTATACAAAGGTTATATTCCTACGAGGATAGGTTCGAACGCATTAAGCACGCGATTTCTCCCAATCATTTAAATTATTCAAAAATACCCTCTTCCATTCCTATACATATTTACCTACGTATTCACAAATCGAAACAGACATTTTCTATAGCGTCGTCGATAATACGCCAACGTAATTTTAACTCGTAATTTACCATCTTGTGCCCCCGCCAAGGACCCCTCCTCGAGTTACACCAATTACCAATACCCTCGCGCAATTCCCAACCGTGTTGCTTCGTGATGGTAATTTTTACACGGTTTTTAATTACGTTAAGTAAAAACCCACTTCCCGCAGACTTACCGAAGCTTAATGCATTTTGTTTACGAGACTCGCGATGAATTAACCTTTTTTCCAAGTTGCTACAACCAACGCGTTTGCGTCCTTTCCGCTTGCAGCCTCTCCTTGAACTACATCCTTATTCGAGAATAGATTTACATTAATAAAACAACCCGAATCGTCTATCTCGAGATGCTTTCGGCGCTTCGGTTACGCGAATTTTCCATCGTATTATAGAGAAAATTCGCGGTGTCGTGAAATCAACCAAGTTTCGCAGTGTTCTTCAGAGGAATACTTTGCATAATTACCATATCAACGTTGTTCCAGAAATATGCTTATTTATATGAACGAAATCATCGATCAGGAAACACTCGAGGGAATCTCAACACCAAAATAGAGTAACCTGGCTACCACTTTAGAGTTAATTCGGTAACCAACTGGACTTGGAAAATGAGATTACAACTTGGCCAAGGTCAATGACCTCCCCAAATTAAATGCTGAGTATTACGGGCAAATTCGGTACAAATTTGTTAATAAATTCGACTCTAAAAGATTCATAAAGGAATTTGAAAAGCTTTCATCGGATAGTTTTTGAAATAATAAAAGATGCGAAGGGGGAGGAGGAAGTTGATATTTTTTAGCACCAAATATCGCAATCATCGGTCGAGAGTTTTAATACATTCACAGTCACACAAACAATTTACTAAAACGTCAAAAATTCAGCTCTTTTTCCAAAAAAAAGAAAACCTTTTAAGAAACTTTAAAATGAATAAATTAATACTAATAAAACAAATTGATTTATTAATTAATAACCCATAAACAACAATAAATTCCTTCAAAAAAAATCAAGAAAAATTAGTAATTTGCTAGAAAACGAAAATAAATTGAAAAAAGCGAGAAAAATTGACCTTGAACATTTTCATTTATTCAATAAATACCGAAAACATTTTGAAAAAGTGAAAAAATCTGAAAAACACACGTCAATTTTGAAAAAGAAACAATAAATTTCAAAAGCAAATGAAATTTTATCAGATTTTTTTTTTTCTGAAAAATCACTTCTTTACCAAATTTTTAAAAGTATAAATGACGTTAAATACTCCGACAGTGTTGCCAATTCATAAAAAATTACCAGTCGTTTATAAAAAATAAACAATTTTTATGTAATTATTAGTAATTTAAAAAAATTCACGTCTTCAGGTTTTTTCATTCTTGTATTATTTTTTTGACAAAATTCACTACTTTTTCATAAATTTTAATATTTTTTCCTCCAGCTAGATACTCTGGTCAAGTTCTTAAAAATTTGAAAAATTGAGCAATTCGTTATTTTTCGATAGATTTCCAATTTGCAAACAAAATATTAAAAAATCGAGTAAATAGAAGAAATAGTAAAAAAAAAATTCAACTATAACCAATTATTCCTCAAAAAAGCGAAAAATTTACCAAAAGTTATAAAGAAATTAGGAAAAAGCTAGAAAAATAACCACAAAAATTGCGTTAAAAAAATTGTCTAAAATTAAAGTTGTAAAAAATAACTGAAATATCACCAAAAAAACACTATAAAAAATTAAACAGAGGTTCGAAAAACTACAGAAAAGTTGGAAAGATCCATCCAAAATTTTTTTTCAAACTCTGAAGTAAATTATATTCCATCAGATGACGTCATCAGTTTGCATTAAAACTGAACACATGACGTCATTTATCAAAAGTAGCGTGAAAACTGACGACGCAAAAAGTTCATCTTTCGTTTCAAAAAAAATATAAATTATGCAAAAATAATCAAAATCATCGAAAAAAAAAAGAAAATTTCGAGTTCAAAATAAAATATAAAATTGGCCAAAAATATCAGCCTAATGTAATAACTTTGACATAAAAAATACAAAAAAAAAAGAACACGAAAAAAATTTAGTAAAATATTTCAATTTCATAAAAAAAAAATTGGAAAACAGTAAAAAAGCAAAAAAAATAATAAAAAATATAAAAATAAAGAAATCAAACCAAAAAGATAAATAGATAGATATTTAGGAGTATTTTCTACTCAAAAATGTTAACAAAGCACAAGAAAAAATAAAATAAATTTTAGAAACCCCCTAAAAAATAATTACAAAAAATCGAAAAAAAAAATCTCCGTCACAAAAATGATACTCAAAAGCCAGAAAATAATGAAAAACCAACTAAAAACCGTTCAAATAAATATTCCACTTGAATAAACAAATAAAAATACCCATATTAGTCATCTCACATCCCCCGCACCCCGCCCCGAACCGTTATTTCTACAAACTCACAAATATCTCGCGAAGAAAAATAATAATCCCGTCGATAAACACGTAAAGCTTAATATTAAAATCCTGCATTTGACATATTTTATCGCTCCGCTATCGAGGATGTCTTCAAGTTAAGCAATAATTTTCCCTAATTACAATGCTAACAAGTAAAAGGGTAAACTATCGCGTGTGTTTTCGCGTTTAAACAGTCGACCATACTATTACCCCAATTTATGAAAATTTATCGCCTTTTTCGACGATACTTCGGTCAGGGTACGCGAGCTGTGATGGTATTTTTATGATATCGTCTGGAGACGTTTATCAAAAAATCTCATATAATCGAGATGACATAACGAGTCTCCGGAGTTCACCTTGGTACATTTTTTTCTTCATCTTTCCTCAAAAAAAAAAAAAATTACCTCGTTTAATTTACAAGTCTACTTATGCGTATCGAATAAAATAACGTCGACAGAGAGCTAAATATAAACTTGAAATTTTTCCCAGCAAATTTCGTCCGAAACTCCGAATGAATTGAATGATCGCGTGACACGATAATACACCCAAAGGTAGTACTTTTAATTTATTTAAAGCTTCTTCGGTCTTACGCACGAGTTTCGAGTACTTCGGCAACAGTCTTTCCATATAGCTCGGTAATGACGTTAAAAGTGGTATCTTTTTTCAACCCCTAACCCCTCACCCCTCTCCAATCGCATATGACACTCGAAATTTCAACAGCTATACGTGGTACTCGGCGGGTAAAAAAGTGAAGAACCCGAACGTGTCAACATGGATTCTTTTCCACGATAACGTACCCGTAATAAACCGAAATTCGGCGAGCTCTTCGAGCGGTAATTTCGCGTCGTGATATTTGGCCATATTCCAATGGCATCCGGTATATCGAAGTTTACAAATATTTATCACGTTGCATCGAAACACACTCTATAGCTTTATATATCCTCCCCTCGGCGACTTTTCGCAACCGTGCATTTTCCTGACCCCGTTTAAAAACGCTTTTTGTAACAAATAAGTTATGTTTTTGCCCTAGATTTTGATACATTAGTTTGGGATAACGGCAGCTCGCTTACGGGTAAACCTCCTCTCATAACCATTTCCTCTACGTCGAGGGCTGGATTATCGTCGTGGATACGTAAACGATACATCATTGTTTTTGTTTTCACTCTAGACGAATGTAACGTTTCCGCGTGTCTATGCTTATACGCGTTTCATCGTGTGTACCCTGAAAGCTAATCAGTCGACCAAGAACGTTATCTGGATCCGTTATTTAACCCCTACCGTCGTCGATGAGTTAAATTCCTCCGTATTTGTTAATATTCCAGCGTTTATCATCACGTCGAGCTGACTTTGGCTTTAGCCTTTACACACAGCAATGGCGTATCAATCGATTCGCTTCAATGAAACGGAAAGTTGATTCGTTGAGTAGCTCGTTAAATAAAACGGTTCGATTTGTTAGTAATCCGACCGCATCCGTGATTTTTTTCCCAACAAAGGGGTAATTTGAACTAGAACGTTTTGTATGTCTCGACATCGGAAAAAAATCCCTTTAGTATTGAAAAAAAAACGGGACATATTGTTGGTAAATATTCGAAAATAATTTTAGACGTATAGATATCGTAATTTTTTTCATTTTTAATCGAATATTACATCTAGTGTTACAAAATCCCTTTTTCTGAAGTTCGGGTCATTTCGCCATTCCCAAGTGATCCGAAGTTGACCTACGTTTTTCTTGAAAATTCTACGTTTGAGGTGAATAATGTATATATCTTTTATATTTTTAGTTGTAACAAATTTCATCGTAACTCTATTCTTTCCCGAGTTAACACGTAAAAAACTAAAAATTCCTCAATTTTTAATCGAAGTCCAAGTTGACCCGCATTTCACTCGTCAACATTGGATTTTATGGAAATAACATTAATTGAAAAACTGACAGGAAATTTCACAAGGAACATTTTTAGTTATCATCAATTTTTCCGTGATTCTATTTTTTCCATAATCCAACTCCAAATAATGAAACAACACCCTCCAACATCAATTAAAATAGCCGCCACATTGTACAAGGCAAAGTATCTAACGGATTTTTTTCTTTGAAAAATCATTACTTTTTCACTACCTGTTTTACTAAATTTTCCAAAACCTCTCCATTTCACCCCCCCCCACAACAATGAAGTTAGATTTCAGATTGGAAAAAAATTTGTAACTGAAAAAAAATCAAATTAAAATTATAAAAAAATAAACGCATCATTGTTTAATTTAAAAAATATATGACGTCACATATTTCGACAGTGCTGCCAATTCATAAAAAATTGTCAGTCTATAGAAAATGAACAATTTTTGAGTAATTTTTTTTAGAATATTTCGCGTCTTGGGGTTTTTTTATCATTGCACTACTTTTTGACAAAATTCACTACTTTCATAACCTATTTTCAAAATCACTACTTTTTCAACCTGTCAGATACCCTACAAAGGTTCCTCTTTGTCTTTCAGAAATTTGATTCAAGATGTTTTTTAGGACTTCTGAAAAAAAATTAAAGAGTGCCAAAGAATTTTCAGGCAAAAGAAAAGCGAGATAGGGAGAGGGGCGGGTAAACCGAATTTGAAGTTTTGAAGCATAAAAAGCGTTTAAGTGGGCCGTCCATGAAAAAAAATCGAAATTTTCAAATCATTAAAAAATTTATTAAATATTTCCAAGCTCTCGATCCCTTTTCATTTTAATGGTAAAAAGTTGACTCAAGATTTATGATTTGCTCAGAATTTGGAGACAGCTGTATTCAAATTTCGAAGATCTTTACTCCAAGACAATATTTCTTCCATCATTAAATCCAATTTGACCAAATTTATTCAATTTGTAGGATTTTTCATCTATTTTGGGCTTATTTTTGCAATTTTGATTATTTCAGTCCTTCACCGAACTTTTCGTATTTTAGCAATTTTTTCATGAACACAATTTTTTTATCACCAAATCCAATTTGGCCAAATTTATTCAATTATATCAATTTTTCTATCTTTATCGGCCTTTACTTTCTTTGTTTTGAAATTTTGATGAGTTCCCTGAATTTTTTCCATTTTAGCTGTTTTTTTGTTAACAATATTTCTGCAACCACCAAATCTAATTTCTCCAAATTTATTCAATTTCAGCAATTTCTTATCTACTTTGGCACCAACTTTTTTTTACTTGAATTATTTTTCACGATTTCAACCAATTTTTATCACGGGAGGTTGTTGTACTCAGTTTCGTCTAATTTTGATAAGATTGAAACTTCTATGATTTCAACTTTCTTCTCACAATAATTTACAGCTAATTTTCATTAGAATTATTTCGATGACGTCATCGATTAAAACAGACATGACATTTGTTTCGAATGCGAATAGCAAAGTCATCAATGCACTTGAATTAGTATAAAATCCAGATGATGACGTCATTAAATTAGGTTTGTTAGCAGAACTATGGCGTCATAATACGTTACTAAACGTGGCTCTGATATAAAACCGTCAAATTTTCCCTCCTCCTCTCTCTTCGAAAAATGAGAAAAAATTTGAAAAATTCTAAAAACTAAAAAAGAAAATTTAGTAGTAAACAAACATTATTTTTGTTTTAAGCGACGGTTAATAAATTCATTATTCAAAAATTTGAATAAGATGAAAAATATTTCATTTTAAATTTGATAGTTGTAAACCATCTAGAATCTAGAAACACCTTCAAAAAACCCAAATTGCAGGCATTTCATCAAAAATTTTGCTGACGCCACAAATTTGACGATAATTTTTGAAAAAACGACACATATTGAGATTTCTTTATGCAATAAATTAAACGAAACCATCAACTCGTTTCTAGTCTGTTTTTACTTCATACTCAAGAACGACATTCCCCAATTACTCTACATTTTACTACTCAACCACAACTCGCATATTGCCTAACCAATCCTCGAAGGAACCAACGGCACCCGAATCACTCCGTATAGTGGTTTCCCTTCTTTCACACAACTTCATCAATTTCCACAGCCTGACCTCAACCCTAACTTAATACCGGAATTCCATCGCCGTTAGTTTTCGGCTCCGCAAAATGACCAATATACGCGTCACCGCGCGAATACTCCGAATGACACACGTCACCGCGACGACCACGAGCGACGAAGGCACGTTTATATGACTCATTCGCGATACACGCCACGACCAAGAGCACACGATAGACGAACCCCCACCGAAAAGGGGATCCCTACCTGGTAAAAATAGACATTACGCGAAAAATCCACACCTCTGTGAACTTTTCACTTTTTTTTAATGAATCGCAGCAACGCGTCGAAATCACGACGACTATTTTAAGAAGGAAAAAATTGACGTAATTTCTCACCCTTTCTACGGACGCGTCTATGTCGATGAATTGTTTAAAAATATCCCGAAATTCACGTTTGATAAATACTTCCAAAACGATGATCTGGCGTGGTAATCCCCTCAGCGACAAATTCGCAATTTAATGTCGCCTCTGATGCTCTAATAGTAACGTAATTAAACGTCACCGATTACGTTTCCTTTTCTTCGAAGCGGACACGAATCGCTTTTTTCACAAACGAACGCATCAAAGGCCAACTGCCGCCCAATGTCAATGCTAAGCCGCATCGCGTTGCAAAAACATCCCAATGTCGTAATGCATCGCGAATGCAGCTCCGAGAAAAATTCAACCTAACCTTGTCATCGAAATTCGCCCAGTATTGACAGAATTATAGCCTCGGCCTCATAACGCGATCCCTTTCAACGCCCCCCGCCTTGACCGCATTTACTTCTTTTTTCGACGGTATATTTTCTCATTCGTATTTCAATATCGTCGGTTCGCGAAAGCTTTTGTAGTACTTTACATTCATTTTTCGATAAGGACGCCGGATATACGAATTTTTTGTACAAAAATGCGAAAAAATTGTTTCTCCGAATGAAAAATTTTTCCATTTTTTTCTCGTCGTTGTTCATCATTCGCAACGACGACGACGACGACGACGATGCAAAACACGAAGCGATGAAATTCCAAACGTATTTTGGAATTTCAAAATGCGTCCGTGAATTGAAGCGAGTCGCTTCGCCGTCGGAACGAGAAATGAATTTGATATATTAGGTGTCCTATATATATCTGTTAAGTCTCGCCCGACGAGGAAATTCTATCGATCGCGGAATTTTCCATTTAACGAATCAGCGTGGCGTCGCAGATACGACGAATTCGACCTGTCGAGGGATACCGACGCGAAGAATGGGTTTTGTAGTTCGCCAGACACGAATAATCGAATATGATGCTTTATTTACCGCTGCGACCTCTGGAGGATTCGATATTTCCATCAAGTCGTACGTCGAATCGGCTAACGAACGATTTAAACGTTTGTGAAATGGCGCGGATGAAATAAATCTAAGTTTTCACACTATTTCGAATAAGCTCTAAATAAGGATTTTTGAAAAGTCGTTCAAGAATGATTCATTCGGTGGTGGTTGAATCGTTCGCGAATGGTATATCAGCGGACAGTAAAATTTTCAACTTGTTTCAAAAGTGTTTGAATTTTCAATTTTTTAATATTTTCCAAGTCGTTCGCAAATAATTTTTTTCGTAGTGATTCATTCGTTCGCGAACGGCTTTCCGCAAAACAAGTCAAATATTATTTTTTCATTTTGTAGTTATATGAAGTCGTTCACAAATAATTCTTTAACGGTGAACTAGTCGTTTGGTAATGATTCACTCGTTCGCGAACGATTCGTTAGAAAAGCAGCGAGACAAGTTTTTAATTTTTTTCAAACGTATTCACGGTTTTAATTCTAAATTAGTTCTCAAGTCGTTCGCGAACGATTCTTTTCGTATCATTCGTTCGCGAACGACTTACCCCAAAATAGATTGAACTTTTCTACTGGTTCAAAATTTTGTTCGTTTTACCATCTAAACAAGTCGTTTGCGGAGGATCTTTTGAAGCTGAGTTAATCGTTCGCGAACGAGTACTACAAAAGTGATCCAATCGTTCACGAACACTTGGTTCGAAAACGAGTAAATTAAACTTTCAACTTATTCTGGACATGTTTGCATTTTCAATTTAAAAATCATTTCTCGAGTCGTTCACGAACGATTTTATTGGTAATGATTCATTTGTTCGTGAACGACTTGTCTTAAAAAGTTTAACTTTTCTACTTTTTTAACAAGTTTTTTGAATTTCAAACTTTAAACAGTTGCTCGTGACCGGTTAAATCAGAAATGAAGAAATCGTTCGCGAACGATTTGTCTGAAAATCATTGTGACGGGTTTTTCAACTCAAATTGGATCATCGAAATAATAGTTCGCGAACGACACCTTGAAGATGGATATGATCTTTGGCGAATGTTTTATTTAAAAATAAATTTTGAGTATCTTTTTCTTATAATGGAACATTTTGAGATTTTTCGAAGTGGTTGGCAACGATTCGTTCAAATGATTGAATCATTCAATGAGAACCATTTGAACTCTTCCCGTACAATTTTTCGTTCGTCGTTCACGAACGATTTCTTTTCATGTGATTAAACATTTTACGTGAAAAAATATTCATAAATATGTATTCTTTAAGTAATAATCAAGATTTTATTCGTTCGTGAATGATTTGATTCGAAAAAAGCTTACACGAATAGTTTCGAACACAATGAATTAAACGAATTTAACGCATTTTTTCAAAATTAAAACCGAAACAAAGGAGCTTGAAATACAAAGCACCATTCTAAAAATTCAAAACATTAAATCCTAAGAAACCTTTGTTACCAACTATAAATAAATTCACGAATTTTCCCACTAAAACTTACTCAATTAAAAAATACCAAAATTTAAAATACTACGAGACGAACCGTTAAACTAAATTACCGCACGTTCACTCTTAAATTCAAGACTTTCTTGCAACGGATTACGTAAGAAAAGAAAAAACGTAGGGTGACCAGAATTCAACGACCTTTTTCCATTTACAAGGATTATTTTATTTGTTAACAAACATCACAAAGGTGAAAGAAAAACAAATATACGAGAAAAAACCCGTAAACTTTTACATAAACGGGTAAATTTTCATTACTACAGCTCGAGGGTATAAAAAATTCAAGAAAAAACTTCATTCAAATTAATATTTAATTCTTCGCCGTCGCTCGAATAATCCAAGCTTAGCAACTTGAACCAATCATCGATAAGAAAAAAGCACAGCCTCCGAAACCCACGTACAAAACCTCCGAAAAAAAATTCAATTCTTTATAATTCAATCAACATGACGTCTGCTAGTCTACGCAGCACTAAAAAGCTTTCGACACGTGGGGCAAACTACATATGGACTCGGGCAACTCACAAAAGACGTCTGCTTGAAAAATTACCACCTCTTTGACCTCTCCAAAACGTTCTTTCTTGAAAACTACAACCGAGTAATTTCCTCCTGTGGTAACCTCCCTCGTATCTTTATCATGTTCCTATCACCGAAGCAAATACTCATACAAGCGTTTTGTGAATGAAACGAGATGCGCAGATAATCATCGATTCGCTTCGTAACCCAATTTCATTGTGAAAATTGGCCTTGCTTAGATTAAAAGCTATGCCATCTCGTAAAAGGGTAATTTTACTCGGAAACCCGATAAGAAAATATTTTGAATGTCAACACGATCCGCAGCGTCGCCCGACTTTTATTTTTTTACACGTCTGACAAAATTTATTAAATTTTTTTTCCCATCGTAATCGATAAACTTGTCCAATCTTTTAATCCGTCCCGAGTCAATTTGTCACGAAAGCAAATACACGTTCGGTTATTTTCGTTATTTTAATCTACCTAATCGATTCGATTGAATTGAAAAAAAAAAGCAACAAGGTAAACAAATTACTAAATAGTAATCTCCGCGGGATAAAGCGCTAAAAGCAGTTAAGTTAAATACACAAAAAAACCATTCGTCAAAGGCCATCTAAATGTTCAACTTTTTCTGCTTCTATACTCGCTTAATCTACTTTTACGACGTATTTTCAATTTTTTTTTCGTCAAGAAAAAAAGAGAAACTTCGATGAGAAATATAATGAATTTGAATTCGTTTAACTCTTGGGAATGGCTGGCAGGACGCTTATAGGCATTTACCCTTTACAGTTGCTCCGGTAATGTGTTTTTGTACTTTTGGAAAATTGACGTTTTTTTCCATTTCCCTTCTCTCTCATTCTGCTTTGTTTCGTGTTACTCATTCCGAATCACTTACGGTAGAACGAACTTATTGCGATGTATTTTCAGTGGTTATTTTTACTTCTTCTCCTTCAATTTTTCTTAGATTATCGTTGCATTGAGGAGATTGCTGGTCCGTGTATTTATTTTTCAACTCGCTTATTTTCCGAGGATTCGCCTCTTCCCTCAAAAAAGGAGACGCGTGTATCGCCTCAGCTTTTCATTTTACGAGAAAAAATACTCCGTGAAAATTATTTCTTGAAATCTTCCCTATATTTTTGATTACTACAAAAATTCAGCTTGGAGCAACCCTCTTTTCTCAAATTTAAGGAAATGTTCTCAAACGAGTTGCAAAATCACGTTTTCCTACAAAAAAAAGCTAGTGAAATTCGTATTCCGTCTATTTCTCAAATTCAGAGCAATAAGAGATGCTTTGTTATAATGACAAAAATTGTAAAAAAATTAATTTGGAACAACTTCAGTCTGAATTTTTTTCATATAAAAGATACTATATTTCAAATATAATTCAAAGTGGAACCACCTTAAATTGAGGAAGCAAATTGAGGAGACCTCAGCAATTGGAAAGGGGTGCACAAGTTTCCCGTGATGTACCTCAATTGAGAAAAAATTCACTCCGAACGCATCACATGATGACGAATTTTACTAAATCCATGATATACTCTTGTAGAAATGCAAGAAAATGAGATTTTTCTTCTCATTTGAGTACGTTTTCTCAAACTTGAAGAAGAAGGTTCACTCTAAACTGAATTCTAGTAATGACCAAAAGTGCGTAGAAAATTTCAAGGAACAATTTCCATGAAACACTTTTTTTTTGTAAAATCAATAGATGAAGCGGTACAGGCAATTTCAATTTAGGGGGGGTGGATCCTCAAGAAACGACGGGTTAGGAAAATGGCTACCGTCGCTTGAAATCATATTTTTATTATATACAACAAAAACCACTCATAAAATTATATACAAAAGTTTGATCAAGAGGACCTTTTTTTTTGTGCATTAGAACTCTTCTAAACCCCGCCGGACCCTTTTGAAATTAGTCCAACCAATCTAACCTAAAACTGACCTTGAGCGTGCAAATGAGCCCGAGGGGATAAGCTGAAATTTGGTATATACATATCCAAGCCTTTTTCATTTCTTTTTTTGGGGAAAGATAATTTTCAAAAATTATAAGTCCATAATTTTCGTACCCCCCTGTCCCCTTCCCTTGCTACTATTTTGAGAAAAAATCGACGTGAAATAATTTTTTCATCGTTTGAAAATAACCTCAAAAGCCAAGTTTTCAGTCACTGAGTTTCATTATTCTATTTTTCAAGAATTTTTGAATCTGAAATTTCAGATTCTTCCAGAATTGGTTTTTTGCCAAACCTGACCGACCATTGATCCTATCGATAATGTAATTTAAGAATTTTTGGATAGTTTTGATTATTTAAAAAAAAGTAAAATTTTTTATAAAGGTTACCAAAAGTGATTTTTAGTATTTCTTTTCAAATTCTTTCATTTTTTAAAAGTTTTTATGGTAATTTTTCAATATTTTCGAAATATTCTTTGGGGGCACTGCGCCCCCCCCCCCGCAAAAAAGCCTTGCATATATCTATACCTTTTACAACATACTTCGCTTCGGTACAAAGTCATTATCACAAGTGCCCCTTTTTATGGATCTGACACCCCCTCCCCCTCATCACTTTTGCTTACATTTTAGCTAAAATTGATATTATCAAAAAAATAGTTCACGTGAAAATTAAAACTCACAAAATTCTCTACGAAATGCATAAGAAAAGAATTGATGTCATTGACCTAGATTTCGAGCTATGTACGATTTAAAAAAAGAATTTCAAGCAAAATTCGCATAAATTTAATTTTTTACCGTTTTTTTATTGAATTTAGTTAGAACTGAAATTAAAGGGAGCCAAATTCTCTACGAATTCCAGTCATAAAAAAGTTAGATCACTTTCTTAGTTTTTGAAGATACGGAAAAAATTTATTTGAACAAAGCGGCGTCGGTTGGTGCTTTTTAACATTGTCAAATATGAACTATTGAAATATAAATAAAATAAAAATGAAGTAAATAGAAGTAAAACAAAACAAAATAAACCCCATTTATACCTTAATTACTCATGGACCCCCAGTTGAAGTATTCGTTTATAACGTAAAAGTTCTGTTTAGTTGGTCAGTTTTTGAGTGTATCTTTGAATATATATTAACTTAATTTGAAGTTAATAATAAAAGCGAGGGGGAGTGGGAATCAAATGGGGGTTTTCATATTCAATTCAGCGAAAAATGATTTAATAAAAAAATGATTATTTACAAAATTTAACCTTTCTAAATTCATTAAAAATTCTCGCATTTACATATAAATACATGAAACCCACATTTAAACCCCAATCGCTCCCTCTGGTCCATTGCCGTCATAATTTTCCACACCCAATACATCCGTATTAAACGTTCCCACGTTAATACCCAAATCGACGACATAAATTCGCACGTGAATTATTCATAATGAGAGTTCACCCACCTCACCTCCTCGATGAAAAAAACCTAACCACCCAAAAACCCTCTTTTAGCCACCACCCAAACTCTCGTTGGCGCTTTTAAAAGACGCTGCGCGAAAAAAAAAGCATTAATTTTCATAACACTATTGGCTTAATTTATACGTTAAATTAAATAAAGTCGAGTAGAAAATAGCATTTTGTCAACGTTTTCGTTAGTCGTTTTAGCCTTGTAAAATAATTCGTAATTTTAGCACGTCCTAACATGCGCAAATTCTCATCTTTCGCAATGGAGCGAAAAAAGGCCTTCAGTCAATTAAACTCTTCGTCAGTTACCGGGTTAAATCACAATTTAAAAATTTCCTCGTAAAAAGTTTCATTTAAAGGGAAACTCCGGGTGAAATATCGTAACGATGTAATGTTATTTCATCAACGGTGGAGTAATTCTCGCTACTAATTCGACGGATTTTCGGGATTTGATTTGCAATATAACCCCACTAAATCACTCTAGGACACCGATCGTTGTGAAAAACACCATTCGCGTAAAACTTCCAAACTTGAGAAAAAATTACCCCGAAGAAAAGTAATAAATACAAGACACGTGTCGAGTTATCGGTTTTTTTAAACGTTATATACGAGAAACAATATGAAAAATACACATTTCGCCTTATTACGATCGATGTCCATGTAACGTACACGTACGAAAATTATTCGTCGAAAAAACGCCTCCCAAAGTTTTATTGTTTAGTTAAAATGTAAACGAGAAGTAATTTCCGTTATTTGAAATTTCGCTCGGAAATATTTCGTAGAATGGAATGTACTTTACGGCGTGTACATCGTTTTTTTTTTCACGTCCAAATTGGCAACGTTAACGTTATATTGTATCGCGTGATGTTTTATAGATTTAAAATTTTTCGCCATTCGCCATCATGTACAAACCAGTCGAAGAAGAGCTATTTCCTTCAGTTTTATAAACAAATCGTCATGAAATTCTTTCGCACGTAATTGAATCGTTTAAAATGGGTGTGACACGCGAACGTGATTTTTTCAACGGTTTTATCAATTATCTTTCGGAATTATTTTTTTATTACCGCGCATCTGTTTTACCCTTTTCCAATCCAATGAACAGGGTTGAGTTACGGATCGGTTTTCACGTTTTCTGCGGAGATTTTAGTCCAAGGTCGCGAGAAAAATATTATTTTAGCGTTAACTACAAGAAAAGACGAAACGAAGAAGACGTTGCAAAAAAATGCATGCAAAGGTGGTACCTACTCGTATATTAAAATTATAGAAAATTTTCCTCGTATTTCACTACTCAAATAATTTTTGACCAAAATTTTTCCCATAAAGGGAACTTCAACTTAATAGTAGATTACGTAACAGGAGCGGAAAGTATGCGATTAACGAGTGCGAAATTTGAGGAAATTTTCCGACCATGTAAAATTAAAAATACGAGTATAAAATACAGAGAGAAAATAGTAACGAGTTAGTCTATAATGGGGAGGAGGGGGATATCCTCAACAACATAGAAGCGTATCTCTTCTCACGATTTCAACTTTGTACTGGCCTGAAGCCCAAGATCTTCAAATTTAACAAATCAAAATGCTCTATTGAAAGATAAAGTTACTTTTTTTCATTTAAATGACCTCTCAATGTAAAAAAATAATTTAATTAAATTGATATATCGATTTAAATAATTTTTCGTTGAATTAAGTGATGTTAAAATAAGTAATTAAAAAAATTTATGCACTCAATTTGATAAAAAAATTTTCAATTTTTCTATAAAAACATAAAAACATACTTTAAAGAATTTAATTTTAAATATATTCTGTTAAATGAATTTTTAAATAGCCGCAGTAAATTAATTGCTCAAAGGTAGCAAAATAATTTGTATTTTAATTGAATAAGAGAACAAGAGAATAAACAATTTTATTAATTTAAAAAAAATTTAGAAAAATAATAAAATTAATTTAAAAAGTTCAAATTGATTTAAAATACAAAGAAACACTAAAGGGCGTTGTAAAATAAAAGATTTTCATTTTTTTTTGAGTTTTCGCCACATACAACAACAGAGGCTTGAGGTTGTTGTTGTTGTTGTTGTAAATTTTAAATTTATTTGATTTTAGAACAAGTCCTAGGATCCTCAAAGTCTCTATTCTAAATACACTTTCAAAAGACACACCAATTAGTCGTAAAAGTTTTATTAATTCTGCATCCTTTTAATTTCTTGTTTTTTCCCCAAATTCAGGCAAGGTGATTTTTTCCGATGATTTAAAAAATATGAAAAAGTACAAAAAAGTATCAAACAACTGTTCTTTTTTTTTTTTTTGGAAGAATTGCTACTTTTTTACTGCGGTTGTATCAAATTTTAATATGTCTCCTAACTCAAACTTCACTCCCCCCACCAGAAAATTTTCAAATCAGAAGAAAATATGTGCTTTATTGAAATTAAAATTACAAAAAAAATGAAAAAAAAGACAAAAAATAAAGTATGACAAAAAAAATAAATTTTGTATTTTTTCAAAAATATTTCCCTTTTTTAAAGAAATATTGGCTAAATTTACTACTTTTTTTATCGCTTTTACTATCTATTTTTAAAATCACCCATTTTCTATCACTTTTACTATCCATTAAAAACCCTGTATTTTCATCCAAGGTCAGTCCTTGGTCCATAACCCCTTTCCCTTCCCACCCAGATAATGATGTAAATTACACAAACGCGTAGGAAGTAAAAAATTATGAATTCTTGAATTCCTTCATTCATTTTATTCCAAATAAATTCCTCAGAAATTTTAAAAAATTTGTTATCAAAAAAAAAAACAAAAAGACAGCTCCAATCATAAATCTTGGATTATTTTATCAATAAATATACTGAAATTTTTTTTACAAATTTTTAGTCGCCAAGTATCAAGAGAAAATTTAGAAAGCTTACAAAAGTGGATGGAGAAGGGGTAGCGAATATTGTTTGTTTTAGAGCAGTAAATTTTTTCTCTCAGAGGTCGAGATTTACACAGATATATGTCAACTTCACCATGAAATTTACGAAACCATCAAAATTGCAAAACTTAGCAAAGGTACTCACCACCATCAGCATAGGTCTCGGAGCCATATCCGTCTTGTAATCCGTTGGCCCACGTGCCTTCGTATTTGGCACTGGACGTGGTCGACTGTCTAACTCCATATCGTCCCTTAAATCCTTGAGTCCATTCTCCCCGATAAATCCATCTACCTCTGGATTCCACCCCCATTCCGTGTCTTTTCCCGTTCTGCCATTGTCCTTCGTAAGCGCTGCCGCTGTAACAAAAAGCGCAAAGTCAATAATCGTCCGCCTGTTGAACCCTTTTCTCTCAAAGTCAATATGTATTTAAGGAATATCAATTTTAAGTAATAACATCGCGTTCAAATAATTGGACGAACTCGTAAATTCATCGCAAACCGATAAACGTATATCGGTTTTACGTTCGAAAACACCGAAAGCCTTTTTCCATCGTGGTTTGCGTGTACAAAATACCATTTTTTACCTCCCTTCGACCTCCTAATGTCACTATTGCGTTTTTTTCTCCCAATTGTTTAATGGTTCGTTTGGAAATTACGATTGTTTCAATTAAGTTTACTACGTCATAATGAGAAAAAAATTTCGCCGTCGATTTTATCATTTCCTCTGATGAACATTTTTCATAAACCGAAAGTTCCAAATATTCCAACTTGGAAAAATTGAAACAAATCGTAGAACCCACTCGTCGTTTCATCACGAAAAACAAAATTACACTTTTGCAACGATTATCGTACTTTAAAAGCATCGAGACCTTCATATTTCCCACTCTCGACTTAATGAGCGCGTGAAATCGATACACAAAAAGTATCTACGGTGAAGCATTTTTAAGGCTGAAAATTACCTATCGCGCTTTTATTCTCTTTATTCGCGAGATTATTAAAGACACGTAAAAATCGACTTCGCTTCACAACACGCTGACGTTTGATTTCTTTTCGTTATTTTCATCAATACTCGACAACGGAAACGGTCGACAAGCTGCTGTGAATAATTTAAAAAGTGAAATAATAAAGCGTAATCCGTATTTTTAAATCGACTTCTCCCACACGTTATCTCGCACTTTAACCTGTAATATTTCTATTCCAAAAAGGTGAAATAACCACACCACTTGAATAAATTATACAGTAATTTAATCGTTTTACGAGTTTTAAAATATATTTTAATGTCTGTTTGTCGTTTGTCGAACCAAATGAAGCGTTAATTTTGTAGTCGAGGTGCCAAAATATGAATATAAAAATTAACGAATTACCAACAAACGACAAGTCTATTTCGTCGCAGCGATGAAGACGCGAGGTTTTTTTGAACACCTTGTGAAATTCAAAGACAATGTTTAATTTTTCAGAAGAGCTTGTATTTTACGTGAGTAATGCGTTCGTTGCACTTTTCGCAGACAATTTTCTTAGAATTTCAACGTACTTTTCTAAATGCTCGGAAATTAATAAACTTGGCCGAAAGTGGAAATGATATAAAGGCCGTTTAAATTATTAAGAAATTTACCTACATGTAAAATTTCAACTCTCCTTTCAATGCGAAAGTAGATTTTGAACAACCAATCAGGAGCCAGGAAATGATTCTCGACATTTGCAGAATAGAACATTCAACAAAAAAATAACTATTGACATTTGGAGAAATTTATTCAGCATAATTTTCATAATAATTCACTTTTTTGCCAGATGCACCAACCGCGAGAAAATCAACATCAATGTTTCGACCAATCAGAAAACGAGAAATGACTAAAGTCAGTATTTAGTGAATGGTACGATTTACACGAATTTAAATATATTCCATGTTGTAGGAAATTTAATTTTCTACAATTTTCATTATCATGAACTTTTTCATAAGTTGCACCAATCGTTGACAAATTCAACTTAAAGTTTAGACCAATCAGAAGACAGGAAACCATAAAATTATTAAATTTCAAAAAAAGGCGTCGAATAACAGGAAATTTAATTTTCTACAACTTCTCTCATTATGAATATTTTTGTAAAGTGCACCAATTATTGATAAATTCAACTGAAAGTTTACACCAATCAGAAGACAGGAAACAATAAAATCATTAAATTTCAAAAAAAGGACGTTTTATGCAGAAGTTGATAGAATGATAATAACAGGAATTTAATTTTCCTCAACTTTCCTCACCATGAACTTTTTTGTAAGTTGCACCTATCGTTAATAAATAAAGCTCAAAGTTTAGACCAATCAGGAAATGGGAAACAATAAAATCTTCAAATTTCAAAAAAAGGGCGTTGAAATAACGGGAAATCAAATGCTATACATCTTTCCTTATTGTGAATAATTTTATATGTTGCACCAATTGTCGATAAATCCAGCCGAAAGTTTAGACCAATCAGAAACAGGAAACTGAAAAATTAAACCAATCAGAGGACAGGAAATAATAAAAACCATCAAATTTAAAAAAAAGACGCTTAAATAACAGGAAATCCAATTTTTTATAACTTTCCTCATCATGAACATTTTTACACGAGTAAGTTGTACTTATCATTGATAACTCAAGCTGAAAGTTTGAACCAATCAGAAAACAGGAAATTAAATTATCACTAAATCTCAAAAACGGTATCTGTCATGTAAAAATGAACCGAATGAAAATTGTTGGAAATTTAATTCTGCACAACTTCGCTAATAATGAATTTTATTTCTACCTGAATCATCTGCGTTGTGACCAAATTGAGCTGTAAATTTTCACCAATCAGGAAACAAGAAACTAAATTTCAAGAATGAAGAGTTTTATGCGGAAAATAAATAAAGGGAAAATTTTAGAAATTAAAATTGCGCAATTTCACGGATTTAAGTAATAACCCCCCTCCCCCCTCATGTTGTGAAATGATTTTTTAAAGCAGATTTTCAATAATTTGAAAATATATTGCTATTTTTTGAAAATTTTTCCAGTTTTCCTGCTTTCATCTTCTTTTCTCCGTATTTTTTACTCAAGTTGAATGAAAAAAATTCCAAATAAACGCTAACATTGAAGATGACGTCATCATTATACCAAATCCGCTTAATGACGTCATGATTATAGCACATAGCGCTGTATAAAAAGTCGAACGAAGGGTTGGGGAGGTGATAAACGGAACCAATCGCCGAACATCATTAATCGAACTCTCTTAAACGCTTTCCAAACTAAAATACGTCCATAAATACGCAAAAATGGCCCAATAGTAAACTCAATACGCCTACAAAACCGCTCAAAGTATCAATAACTCCTTGAATACTCCAGATATGCGAAAATTCCCCATAACTAATCATCCAGCTGGTGTCATAAGCTGCAAAACGACTCGCGAAATTTCTCGCTACCTCGTAAATTACTCGAGCTCCAGTTTGAAACTTCCCATCACCGGATCCAATTTTATAATCTCGAAGTTGGTCAAAATTTACACATAATTCATTCGCGAATACTCGCAAACTCCCTTCACAACTTCAAGACACACGTGAGCTATTCGATAAATTTCTCATCATCTGGAAACACACGTCGAAGTCCTATTCTAAACACAGTCCACCGATCAATTTCACTTTTTTTCCGACTTCGCGATAAAAACGTCTAATTTTGGGCGATATCCAGATTTTTTTCACGCCGGTTGCGTATTCAGGGTTTACAAACTAGCGCACTCTCGTCATCGGACGATTTTCTTCGATGAGTCACGATAAACTCGATAACGTTTCTAATTCGTTAATCAGCTCGTATTAAATCGCTCGCAAATTAACGAAAAAAAAAAATACTCCTTCGAAGAACCAAAAGATCCGCATCTTTTTACTCGTTACCATTAAACAATGCAATCTGGGTGCATAACTTACACTGTAATCATATTACACACTAAGTAAACATAAAAATACACATGTACGCTCTCTTTTCCGTCGTAAAACTCAGCATTTGCGAGAATTGCTACATCGTGTTGCAAATAAACGACACAATTGTGCATTTTGCGACACACACAGAACCCCTTCGTTGCGGTAAATTTACATATTTCCAATTAAGAAAGCACTTCGTAAAGCGTCAAGTCCTGCGGGATATTTGAACGTCAAAAAATCCTCATATAAAAATCCTGTTGTCAAGGTACGTCAGGATGTTCCATTAATCAATGAGGAAATTGTCCGTCATCCTTAAGCCCCGCTGTCTCGTGCCTTCTCCGAGCACCTAGCTCATTGAACGAATTTTAATGAGACACATGTACATTGTAACCGCACAAGACACGCGACACACCGGAGAAATAATAGATAATGGTCGAGAGTAAAGAGAGAACAGATAAAACAGAGTTTGCAAGAATTCTCGGAAGACGCATGTTAAAAATAACGCGTTTTATGTCGGCCATTTCTTTTGCCAATTCTCGTTCCCACGTCGTACCACTCATGCCTCCGTATCGTCCACACAACTGTCACAATATTTCTATTCGCCACTAAAATGACTTTTTAGTTTAAGATGAAATTTATTAAGCAACAAACTAATTACGTTATTAAGGTTAATTATACGTTTATCGGTACCGATTCCACGTACCGCTTAAAAAAACTCCGCTTCGTGAACATTTTCAAAAAAAAAAAAAAAAAAAACATTGTAAGTCCTCCATATTTATATAATTTAAAAACCACCGCAAAATATCCGTCGTTTTTGTATTAATATAACCCTCGAACACGATGAAATTTCAATAGCATCTCTGGCTTTTATACTCGTAATGTAAAATTAATTCAATCTTTTAATCGCTCTTATTAACCGCTAAACAAATTCCAAGCTTCGTATAATTTTTCTCCTTTCGTATAGCTCCTCGATAATTATTCCCTGGCTCGGGTTTTCTTTACAAATTGTAAAATTGACGAGTTTTCGCGCCGACGATTTAATAAATTATGTAAAGCTTCTTTTACAGCTTCTCTCGTAGTGTCGATGCAAAAAGTACGCTTTTCGAATACGTGAAAATTTTTTCCATCAAAAAATCATCATCGCCATTACGCCAGTCGCGCAATTTGAAATTCGATTTCGCGTAATTGTTAATAAAACGACGTAATTTATTATTCCGTAATCGAATAATAATTAAGTTAAAAATGGCTACAGTGCGTTTGCGAAAATTTGCCGAAATTTTCGATCGAATTTAAATGAAAACTAATGATATGTAATGGATTGACGATAAATTATTTAATTTTTTAAATGCGTTTTATAACCCTTCCCCTTCCTCACTGCCTTAGTTTCTTAGTTCGCTTTACTTTTTCATTAGGAAATTTTTTTTTCCATGTTGAAAAATTAACATCTGAGAAAGCTTTTACAACGAGAAAGTTGCAAAATTTCGCCAAAAAACGAATTAAAATTTTTTTCATTCCTTAAAGACCCAATTTCAACTTCGCCGTGTAAGTTTTGACAGCGATAACAACAGATGAATTTTTTTCCGAAATGGAAATTTTTTTGGAGCATTTTTTTCCATTATAAATCGTATTTTTTTCTCATGTTTTAGTATACGCTGAAGTTGAGCGTTAGAAAGGGAAGTTTTTTTTGATGGGATTATTTTGGCAATTTTTTTTTTAGATTAAATGAAAAACGGAATTTTTTAGATTAATTAAACCATCTAAGCAATAATTAAAGTAATATTAGTGGGCTTCGGCCCCTTCACTTTTATTTTGGAGCATTGAAAGTAAACCGTTGTAATTTATTTTACACGCTATAAAGGTTTCTCTTTCACGATAGAATTTTTCCAATTCTTTAGCTCATTTTTTTTCAGAGAATTTTAAGGAGATGAATGAGATGATAGCTTCACAATGTAACTACTAGAAAACAAAATATTCCATGAAAATTTAATTTAGAGTAATTCAAAACAAAGCAATCAAAACTAGCTTATTCAGATGGGCTACAGGACGCTTTGAAAGTCTGCAGGCATTTGAACATTTCTAAAGAAAATTTTACAAACAAAAAATTAATTATTATAATTGAATTAATTTAACTATCCAACTTCCGCAAATAACTCAACTTTTAGGGGAGGGGGGAGAATTGAATTGTGATTTTTGAAAAAAAAATTCAGTTGGAGTCGTAACTTATTTTGGAAATCGAAGAAAATCTCCTCAAAACGATTTGAAGGAACCGAAAAAAAAATTAAAGTAACTCAGATCAAATCAAAAATTTGAAATGAAATTTGATTATCTAGAAAATTTTTAAATTTGCTTATAATTTTTTTGAAAACTCGAAAAAAAATTATTTTTGGATCTGTTAATTCATCATAATTTGTTTTTCCTTCACTAACTGCAAAAGCTAAAACGAAAAATTTTTTTATCCAAAAAAAAATACAAAGAGCAAGGATAAAAAGGATAACGCAGGAGTTTTTTAATGGAAAACAGAAATTATTTCTGATCATTTTTTTAGATCATTTACGATTTGAACACATTCCAAGAAACTTATTTGCTTTTTTCACAAAAATCAACAAAACTAATAGCCTTTTATTAGGCTTTATAAAATCGATTGCACTGAATTTCGCCCCATCTGGTTCATTTAGGGACTTATGGGATTATAAATTTCTAAAAACTTTTTGTTGCTTTTGCTCGATACCTTCGTGAGATTATATTTAGCGTAAATAGGCATTTCGAAGTATCTAAATTTAATGAAATTCAAACGTGATATTTTTTGGTCGAGAATTTTCGCATATTTATCGATGTTTTACCCAAAGAGGATCATATTATGGATCAAGAATTGACCTGCGATGAAAACTGTTCGTACAAAAGTTAGAGGAATGGAATGAGGCATATTTTTTATTTCAATATTTTTTTCGTTTTAAATAAATTTTCGAGATTTTTTTAAAAGTCGCATTTTTGAGGGATTTTTCCCCAAAAATTACCCATTGAAGCAAATTTTTTGGACCACTGGTCTAATTTGGGAGAAAATGTTGGATACAAAAGTTGTTGGAAATTAAGTGGGTCACATTTGTTTCAGTATTTTTTTTGTACCTGTTCAAATTTTTAAAATTTTTTGGAATAATCGCGATTTTTAATAGAAAATACGACTAAAGCAAATTTTATGAACCACTGGTCAAGTTTTAAACAAAATGATGAGTACGAGTTGTTGAAAATCAAGTAGCGCACATTTTTTGTCTTAATATTTTTTTCGTATTTATTCAATTTTTCGAGGTTTTCTGGAATAATCGAGATTTTAAATCGAAAATACACCTTTAAAGCAAATTTTGAGAAGCACTGGTCAAATTTCGAGCAAAATGACGAGTACGAAAGTTATTGGAAATAAAATGAAGCACATTTTTTTGAAATATTCCTCTATTATCTGTTCAAATATTCGAAATTTTTTCAAAAAACTTGAATTGAAAGAGCTGAAAGCTCTCACACATAAATTGAATTTCTTCAGATTGAACATTCAATATGAACTCGAGAGGGATTTTGTGAATAAACTTTCATAAATAGGTACATTTAAAAATTAAAAATAAAAAGAGCTTTTTAAATTTAATGGCCATTTAATCGTTATTTAGTGCCAAATGTATGAAAAACCATTAAAAAATTCGATAAAATCTTGGACCTTTTCCTAAACAAATCAAATTTTCCAAGATAGATCACTCAATCAGACCTTCAAAGGGAAAGTTCCAATGCTTCTCAATCAATTAATCGCCCCTTCCTTTCGCAATATATACCCTTAGTTTTCAAACACTTTCAAATGGGCAAAAATTCCACATTGCAAACTACTCGCATCTTCAATTAAACCAACAACAATCTAAAAAATTGAAACAAAAATCAAAAAAAATTCATAAAATCTCACACTCGATTACTCCACTCGACCAAAAACAAAGATAATCGCATCTGCCACCTTCGACGTATCTAATAACCAACCACTTAAAATTGTTTCCACGTTCGATCTACGTAGTTTAATCTCGAATTATCTATAAAAAACATCCGCGCCTCCGCCATTCACCCAGCACGACCCCAATTCAACGGAATAATCGAGGAAACGAGCACTTAGGTTGAATTACTCGAGCACTCGATATCGACAAACCATACGAGTAATTCGAACCTTTTTATTTCTCGAAATGCTGCAACATGTGGAAAATGCAATTTTTCAATTCATTTCAGTCTACGTAAAAACCTCTGCCACGTTCGGTGAAAATTTCCACCACAAATAACCTCGTATAAATTCCATTTTGTAGTCAAAATTAATTTTTAATTTAGAAATAAACCTCAACAAATCAACACGATTCGAGATTAAAAAAGAACCGTAATATTTTCCAATTTACGATATATTCCGATATTAAAAACACGTCGAGAGCTACAACAGAATAACGTAAAAATTAGGACGAGCACGAAGGATTTTCCATTTCAACTCGAATCAGTTTCTCTCCGTTATTCGAACAACTCGAACGAGACCTTTTGTGAGGACGAAATTGAAAAAAACTTCAATGATATCTATAAAGAAAAACCCCTTCAATGGTAAATCGGCAACAACGAAGACATTGTAGACCGACGAAGCACAATGCAAATTTTCTTTTTTAATTTATCGATTAATTTTTTTCTCCAGGACGAGCTCTATGTGAACTTGGGAAACGAACCGTCACTTGTTACTTGTTACGGAATCTTCTCGTCCAAAGGAACTGTTATTTTTACAAATTGAAAAAAAATATCGGTCAAAGAAGACAAGATCATTATAAAAATTCGTCGAAAAATAACAAAGCATAAAAGAACATTTTCAAATAGTAACTTTACCATCAAAGACGAGAAAGGCCAAAGAACGACACGAATGCGAAAATTTTTCATTTTGAAACAAATTAATGAAATTTGTTGATTTAGAGCGAAAAGGTTGATAATGCGACTATAACGAAACGTGGCTAAAGACGCCGAGGACGCAGTAACTGGAACAGAATCCATGCATAATAAATTTACTAAACTAATAAAACAAAGTCACGAGGGAGGCGATAAATTTGTTTAACTTGAACGAGGCATAGTCGGCGTACCTGAATGGGAAAAATAAGGAATGAAGAAAAAAGATACGACGACGAATGAGAAAAGTACTGAATTTCAGTCCTGTTCCGCCTTTTAAGTTCAAGGTTCCGTTCTCCCACTTCGTACCGGGGAGGGGATATGTTTACATTTCGATAGTACTAGTTGGAAAACGGCGCTGAAGGGATTTTCGAACTTGGAACGAAGATGACTCGTGTGAGAATCGCGTTTTAGGTAAAATAGGGTCATTCGGTTATTTATACATATTACGATATAATACAAGAAGACATGGGGATTAAAAGGCTGAAAAAAAGACATACCTGGGCCAAGTATACACTCCGGATACTTCGAAACCGAAATGCCAAGAACCGCAATACGCTCCTTGACCTTTTGGTCCAGTACAGACTCCGTGTCCGTGCGCTTTACCATCTTCCCAGCCGCCGCAGTATGTGCCACCATCGTCGAAATCGAATCTTCCGCCGTTAAGTTGGGCGCTCTTATTTGAGGTGACGGCGGTACCTGTAGCGGCAGTGGACGCCGGAGATGAAGAATTTATATTGTGGTAGCCCCCCGGCGCCGGATATCCTTGTTGCATCACACAAGGCCCCCGTCCCGTAAAGCCGCCGTCGTTGTGGTCGTCACCGCCGCCGCCGCGAGCACTATAAAATCACATTAATCGTTTCTATAAATAGCATTAACAAACGTGAACGAATAACAACCGTCTCGCACATCGTGTAACACCGAAACGCCAATGAAATTTCACCGAATTAAAACAATCGCTCGCAACAAGCGCGTATCGGCCGATAGATGGAAAACCGAAACCTTCTTTGACGATTATAACGCGCACGTTATCCTGTACGGGTATGAAAAACGAGTAAGCGAAAACGCACACTGCAGCGGCCGATGGTCGTTATCCGAAAAACACGATATTCGAAGAAAGTCGTCGTCGAAAAGAGCGACCATTTCGACAGGCCGTCGTCGTATATTCAACTGCTCTGGTAATTCAGAAATTTTTTTCTTCGCTTCGTTACGTACTGCGTCGACGTCGTAGAGCTGTTACGTTTCCGCCGGCTCCGCCTCGCCACTTGGCCCATCTTTACTTGGCATACGTCGTTACCAAAACGGACTTTTGCGAAAGAATGCCAATGCTTCCCAAATTCAAATTCCGTCTCGTGTGCTGTTCGCATTTCATCTCTTGCTTTTAACAATTGCATATTAAAAACGTCGTATCGTGGCGATATTGCATCTGCTCAAGTTCCACGCTGTAACAGATGAAAAGCTCCGATGAGCGCTTAGCGTTTAAATTCGCCTTTAATCTATGTTTAACCAACACTCGAAAGATACGGTTTAATAAAAATGTTCAAATCTTGTTTACATCTTTTTCTTTCGTCCTTTTTATCCTGATGTAAATGAACTCGTTAAAAGCACACGTTCGTATCTTCTTCGTTGCAGTTTCGAAAACACGTTGTAATTGAAAAAACTTACTCGAGATGTTGTTTTAACATTGTGATCTGCGATATCGCTATAATGTTTCAACAGTAAATGAACAAAATCATTTAAATCATTCTTAATTAAATTATACGAGTAAATTACTCAAATTTTCAACAATTTAATCAACTTCAATGGTTAAGCGGTTTCCATTTCCATTCCATAATGGATTCCACATGGCATCACATTCCCATGCAACATGTGCGCATGCGCGTGATCAACGTCGAACTTCGTAAACCTTCGGGTATTTCCGCCAAATCATCGGTTTTACTCGCGATATTATCAAATTATTTTTTTTTTTAATTTTCAATTTCAAAACTGAAATAGTTGATTGAAAAATGAAAAATCTTCTTCAACGATGCTCATTTTTTGAGTCTTATCAAAAAAAAATTACTTTTGAATATTTATCTCAGTTTTAGAATGCTTCATGTAGATATTCAAACAGAAATAAACAAATAAAAACAACAATGAAAAGCCACACTTCAAGCTCCAATATCGACTATCGTTCAACTTTTCGTGCCTAAATAAAAAGATTATGAATTATTTCTAATTCTGTTATTTTGAATACTGATCCCGATTCCGTACTTCTTAACAATTTAACAATCCATTTTCTTCAATTAAACAAATTGTGTGTAAGACTCCAATACAAACATGAACAAACTACGCATGCTAAGAAATTTTAAAAAAGAACTGCGTTAAAATTGAACAGCTCATGAATTAATTTCACATCCATTTAATAACGCTGATAAAATTATCTGATTTCGTGTTTCATTTAAAGCTTTCCCGGCATAAAACTACCTATACTTATGCGACAATAAATTGAAAATTATGACCGAATTCAACAGGTAACTACAAAGATTTACCTTGGTCATAAAATGAAAGAAAAACATTCCAAGAAATAGTCCACATGGAAATCACGAAAGGGTATTTCACCGAATTACAACGGTGTACGTTGACTCCGCATATTTTGAGGCGATTCGTGAAATTCTCGCATGAGAATCGTTTTAAAATGTTCAAGTGCCTACATAAAAAATTATTCACTCTGTAGCGCAACTGATGTTTTAAATCCCACCAAACCCAAAGCCATCTTCCCCTAGTTTGGCTTCATTTCAACAATTACCCCTACGTATTTTAATGGCACGATGTAAGAAATGCTACGCTCGTAGTAATCTTTCATTTTGACGTTATTCGAGTACAAGATCTTATAAAGATGCTGTAGGTAGCTCAGCAGCTGAAATAATCGAGATAAATGTTTCGAATTAATTACCAATTAATTGCGATTGCAGAATTAGTAATTATTCTGAGTGACAGGATGATACTTCTGCGAGTACGGAAGATGTTTGAAATTCATGATATTTTGTAAATGGTATCAACTTTGTGGATTACTTCACCGAAATAACTATGTAATTTCGCTATGCATTCTTAAAAAGTCGAAATATTTTAATCAAAAATCTTGTAAAATCATCTAGGTGTCGTAAGTAGTAAGAATAAAATATGTAATAAGATAATAACAAAGTTTCAGAGATAGCAGATTTTAGAGGAAATACAAGCAAAAGGATTTCAACATAAGTAAATTTCACGAAGAGCCTAAAACTACAAAATCTAATAATTTAATGATAAGGTATAAGGATTATTAAGTAATTTAATTAATTCTAAAATTAAATCCTTGTGGATTCCAGTTTACGAGAAAATCTCATTATCATTTAAAAGCATTTTCACTGAAATTGAATCAAGAAAATTAATTTTTGTACACAAATCAGCAAATCGCAAACATCTTAGAGAATCAAGAAATATAAAACGAATATTTAAATCTGATTGAAACACAATATTAACATCTCCCAGGGAAATTCGAAAAATTTGCCCAACTCTTTAACATCACCAGCAGTTATTTTATTCTTTTACTACGAAACCCTTGTTCAATTATTTTGGTTGAAATACAGGATTCTTGGATACTTTATCAATCAACCGATATTTGCTACAAAACAATTTAACTTCAGTTGCTTAATTACTATTTCGAAAGAATTCTTTTTATAAATTACCTAGTAGGTAAATTTTATTATATCATTTATCATCGAAGCATTATCCTGTCGTACACTCGTACATTTTTCGAAATTTTGCCTTTGTATCATTTATTTGAAACGAAACGTTTTGAAAACTTAATCTGCAAAGAGATTACAATTCACTAAATGAATTACAAAAAGAAGGAAATTTTAATTTCACAAGCTCAATAATTTCGGGTACAGCATATTAGGCACAATGCGTAAAAAATAATACAGGACTTTCGATATATGATACCTAAAATTATTTTTAAAAAAATCGTTAAAAAATAAACACAATTGAAGACAGGATACAATGTATAATAACACGAATGAATCACCAATTCGCATAAAAATTACACGTCGCGTAGACTAGAAATAAATGTCGAATACTTTTTATTTTTTCGCCGTCGATCTAGTTTTCCTTTTATTGATGACTTTTTTCTTAATAGGATGCTTTTTAGTTTTAGTCATCAATTTGGAACTCTTGACAAAAGTCATGTTTTTAGCATGACTACCGTAATTCGACAGCACGTCCATATTAGCTCGAAATTCTTTAATAACTGTTAACAAATGATTCATAGTTTTTTTATCAGATTCTTGCATAATTTTACGACCAATTTCTTCAAGAACCGAAAGAGATTCAGATTTTAACGACTGCATTTCGGAATCGCGTTCGGCACCGGAATCATTACTGACGAGGGTTTTATTCATTTCTTCGTACGCCGACAAAACCATGTTTAATTCTTCGGCGTCAGCGTCTGCTTTGAGTTTTTTCAACATCGAACCTACTAAATGAACATGAACACATGTTTTACCATCGACGTAACTGTCGCAAATGCAATGAAAACTATGTACGCAAGATTCACATCGTTCGCACATCAAAACGCAGTCGTCAAAGGAACAAGTTGCCGTGCTCACTTCGAATACGCTCTTTTCTTGATCCTCATTAACTAATACTTTCCATTTACCATTTTCGTAGGGAAATACGTTCTCGATGCTGCAACCGGTGCTAGCGTTATGAGCATTATTTATTTCCAAGATGTTTTCGGCTACTTTATGATTACGATGTGATTGGCAATCAATTAATAGCTTGATTAAACCTTTAGCAGTGGTGGATACAGTTTTGTTGTATTTACAACCAATTTCGCATAGATTGGATATTTTACTGTATGAAGTCTCAAAATCTATCGGCTCTCTTAAGCTTAAATCGTGCTTTAGGTAATGCGTCGACCAAAGTGTAATATTAGGCAAGTAATTCTTCTCTAAATAATTCGCAAATTGGAACGTATTAGCTGACGTTTTCAATTCTTCTATCAGTGTTGTCATCTTATCAACTGTACCGTCCATTTTTTCAATAAAATCGTACAATTTATCGTAAATTTCACCTTGATAAGCTTCGTTTTCCACCATTGTAAGGCTTTTTCTCCATTCAGTATCTACGTGCCGATTAGCGACGATGTGTTTACAATGAGGTCCCATTACTTCGTGCCAATTTTCCAACACTTTTTGATCATCGTCTGTAGCCAAAGCACGAATAGAAATCGGTCCGACAACAGTTAGTAACTGATTGAACCATAATTTAATCATTTCCGAACGAGTATCTGTACTGATCATGAAACAAACTGGGAACATTTCGTAAAAATCATCCAATACGAGAAGTACACTTAAATGTAATCCTATCATAGTGGATAATTTGAATGTGGTAATATACGCGATACCGTTATTACAGAATTTCAATAGAAGATCTTTTTGACCTTTTGTCATCAAAATTAAACATTTATCTTTACTTCGTAACGTTTCGTGTTCGGTTTCACCATCTTTATAAAATATTATGGGACTTTCTTCGTTTTTATCTATATCGCTGATCCAATTATCTTTTATTAAATCTATCGGATAAAAAACAGATGAAGAATTTGATTGTTTTTTACGTTCGTTAACGATAGGAATATTATAAGATTTTTGGATATTATTCAAATCCTTTTTCGATAATTCGTGTATTCTGTCTAATTTATTTACGAAAGTCGACCGTATCGAGTCTAATACCAATTCACGAGACATACCCGATTTCATCTTCTCAGCGATATGTCTTTTTTGTAACTTGGTCAATCTCAAAAACCGATGATCTTTATCGTGGCCATAATGTGTCGCGCAAACTGTAGCTTTTACACGGCCGGAACTTTCTTCGAAGTATTTAATTAACGCTGTACAATGAGCACTAATTTTGGAAGAACCGATTTTCTTCAGTCGAGTACCTTTCCCTTGACTAACAAAGGTTCCGCTGCGGCTGCAGTATAAATACATCGATTTACCAGCTTCGCCAACTCTGGAACCACTTTTTTTCACAAATCTGCATACTTCGCCGGTTTCAAAGTGGTGTTTCCATTTTTCAAAATCTATATTTAGACGAAATTACGATTAAACGAAAAGTTGAAATGGAAATCAGACTTCGTACTCACCGTCGTAATTGTCAAATTCCAAATTCAAGTATTTCATTGGAATGTTGTGAACCGAAGTGAGATGTTGTTGTAAAACCGTCGTATACATACATGAAAACAAGCAACCGGCTTCTAAACAGTGAACTTTTCCAAAGTCTAGTTTCACTTTATGGTGTATCTTTATGTGATTATAACGACCGGATTTGTTTTGAAATTCTTTTGTACATAGAGGGCATGGGTATTTATCCCTTTAAAGAAACAAATGAGTAAAATGTATCTAAAACCGATGAAATAACATTTTAGAGGTCTCACTTCTTAGCCGGATTAGCAGCTTTTTTCTCCATTTTGGGAAGTGTGACGGGTTCATTTTCTTTGATGGTTTCAGTATTAGAATTTTCAACAGACGTGTTTTGGTCCTTTGATTGAGCTCCCTTTATTGATCTCATAGAAGCGTAAGTACGCGGCGGTACTTTAGATGTAGTATCTTCGGTTTCCATAAATGATATTTCAGTAACTGTGTCCATTTCTGCTCAGGAAGTAGGCGAAAATTTTCGGTATGTAAGATGCGTTACACATACGCCCGAATATCAAATAAATAACAAGGAAATGAAATACTCACTGAACGAATAATTCAAATTGTCAGCATAATAAATCTATACTGTAATTAGAATGGTATTAAAGTATTATAATTATAGAATATTTCTCTCGAAAAATTAAAAATTGAAATGTTTCGAAAATTATTTTCGATTGTGGATCCAAGGATGTATGAATACGAATGAAATTGAAATCAAAATAAAAACAAAGCACAGTGTGACGTCATGTAAAACTGATCAATTGTAAAAAAGTAAAATCACGAAAACTAATTTGAAAACAATTTTGTTATCCAGGAACAACTAAATCATAAAACTCCATAAAAAATGGCTAATCTCATAAAATAGATTTTTTATTAAAATTTATTTACTTATTTCATGTAATTTACTGTTATAATTTCATCGGATAATTGCTGTTTTTATAGTATTCAATAGTATTATTTAGTTAACCAATTGCATCACTCATTATAATGTCTAAGAGAAGTGTAAGCCCAGACTGTGCGGAAGAAAATCAAAATTCCAAGCGAATATGCGAGGTTGGTAAATTTTTACAATTTCTTATCAAAGAAGGCACTTTCAATAACAATTTTACGCAGGACAAACAAAATGAAGAAGAATCTGCGAAATGCGATGACAGCATCACCTCAGTAGTTGCAGCTCATTATAACGAGTTAGAAGAAAAAGGGCTCGATGAACGTAACAAGAGTCGAATAGTTTATTTGAGAAATTTCAACAACTGGATAAAAAGCATGTTAATAAGTAAGTATTTTATGTTATATGCATATCCTTCGGTCTATATTCTTGCATATTATTCATTATTAGACGAATACGTGAACAAATTCCGTTCACAGAGTGACGAAAAGGGCGGCTTAAACGTCCTAGATATGTGCTGCGGAAAAGGAGGCGATTTACTGAAATGGAAAAATAACGACGTTCAACACCTGATTTGCGCCGATTTGGCTCAGCTTTCTGTCGAACAATGTCAACAAAGATTTGAAGATATGAAAAAACGTAATTCTTACTCGCATAATAATAAATCTTATACAGCTGAGTTTATCACCGCTGATTGTACTAAGGTAAAACTGAATTAGTGTACGATTTCGGGTTCAAGTACACATCGAAGTGTAACCCTTGTAAATAATTTCTAGGTGTAATTGTTATTCATTTGAGCGAGTTGTGTTAAAGGTTCGTTTAAAAGATCAGTTCCAAAATCCTGAACTTCTTTTGGATATGGTCAGCTGTCAATTCGCGTTTCATTATAGTTTCGAGAGTTTATCGCAGGCTGAGTGTATGTTGAGAAATGCAGCTGAATGTCTTCGACCGGGCGGTTTCTTTATTGGAACGATGCCCTATGCTAATGATATTGTGTTAGTCTGAATTATAAAAACAATGAAGCTATTTTCGAATTTTATTTTCATCGAGTACTTTTTATAGAGCGAGATTGAAGAAATCAGAAACTATGTCTTTTGGTAATGACGTATTCAAGATACAATTTGACTCCGATAGTAAAGAAACTTTTCCGTTATTTGGTGCGAAGTACGAATTTTTCTTAGAAGGCGTGGTTAATTGTCCAGAATTTTTAGTTCATTTGCCCACGTTAATAAAGTACGTCCAATTTGATTGATTTATTTGGGATGCGTGTTATTATTTCATTTTTTCTTTTAGGTTAGCTAGCAATTTTGGTTTAAAGTTTATCGTCAAAGAACGATTCCATGAGTATTATGATAGAGTTAAAGAAGACGGACGTGCCCTTATGGGACGTATGCATACTTTTGAGGTAATTTTTGTACTTATTTGGTGCAAATGTATATCGGCTTTTTATAATTTGATTTTTCTCAGACTTACCCTCCTTTTGAGAACATCGAGCTTCATGGTAAACAAGAAGAATACCAGCATGCCGATAAATATTTGCAAGAGCATATATCTACAGCTCGTGTTGGTACACTATCTCAATCCGAATGGGAAGCTTTGAGTAAAAATTTTTCCGTTAAATTCTCACTGTAATGTACAAAATTATAATTTTTTGGTATTCTAGCTTTATATATGGTGTTCGCATTCCAAAAAGAAACTTCTTGAGATATTCTAAGTGAACGGCACCTTTAATGCGATGGTTATTGACTGAACAAGTTCCATTCAATGAATTCATATCGAAGGCTGTGCTTTCAACATGGTGAAGAATGTATTGTTTTATAAATCAATTGAAACTTACTCCATTTGGAAAATGTGTAGAATAAAATAAAAAAATTATGAAATTTTCTTTTTTTCTAACGTACCGGTAGCATAAAAATATACGACTTGAAAGCTCAAGGTAGTAATATGTGGTTGCTGAATGCAAAGAGGAATTACTTTTAAAAATTTCTACTTGAGATTAATACCATTCGTTAATAAACCTTCTAGTCGCGTGCTACGTAATTAATTTTTTTTCTGAATTTGTTAAGTGGTAAATAAAAGGATGGAAAGTCCGATCGTGAATCGCTTACCGCATCAAAATACCATGAAGAGAACTTTATGTAATGGTAAACAGTATAAAAAAAATTATATTAAGAATATTAACGATTTTGAAGATGGTCATTTTAGGAAATGTTATCATGGGTATTTTAATGATTTCGACGACGGCCATTTTGGATATCAGGTACCAATTTTCACCTTACCGAAATTGTCATTTATATTCTGTTTTTGATTGATTATATTTTCAGTATTGCCCGCAAAGCATACGAGTTCCTATTAAAGCGGATATACCGGATCGAGTTATGATTAGTTCGAGAATTAATGCCAAAACTCCTAGCCCCGGCTTGTCACCGATTCGATCATATGATCCATTGGATTATTGTCAAATGTCCAGATATTATTTGAATTCTCCTATTCCAACTTATCCTAGTAGAACTAGTCCTGCTAGATCTATTCCAGTAGGCAATTTTTTAAAATTAATTTCCCATTATTTAATAAATTTTCACGCTGACGAATTTCTTTAGTCGTATGACAGGTGGACTTTAGATTCGATGGATGAGGGCTCGACGACGGCCGTAGTTACATCAGCTGGTATTATTAGTTTAATGATTAGTAAAGGTATTCAAGTAGATTTAACCGTTGATGGAGCTATTCGTATTCTGAATTCCCCTGTAAGTGAATAAATTCAGCGAATGAAGATTCTAGCCAATTTGTTATTTTTTTTCTTTTTCCATCATTTATAGGCTAAAACGGCAATCGCTGTTAACGTAACTGGCAAAGAATGCGCTTTTTTGCATCCCGTTGGCAGAATGAGACAATACGATAATAAGATAGAAATCGTTGGTATTTCATCTACCAATAACCACAAGTAAGTTGTCGAACGGTTGCTTCAATTTACTCGAAATAATTACCAATTATTTCACAGATTCGCAAAAATGTGGAGCGGAGGAATTTCATTTACAGCTGATAATGCAGCAATTGTATTTTTAATCGATCCAGCCGGTACTAGAAGTACAAAAGATACATTTTCCGATCTGCTAGCAACGGATTTTTCAGAAAACGTTTTCTTTTCGGGATCACAACACGGAGCTCAATATTTAGAAGAATGCGTCGCTCGTTTGAATTCAGCATATTACAAAATGAAAGCTGATGGAAGTGAAGTATGGATTATCAACAACATTCTAATACAAAAAACCGTCGATAATTTAGTCAGGTAAATCGAGTTCGTTGAACTTTCTTTCAATGCGGTGAATTACCTAACGTAAACTGTTTCAGCGTAAATCGAGGTAAAAATGAAATCCAAATTAAAACAAATGTATTCGGAAAAGGACGTTTAACAACTTCGAGTTTCCATTGTACTGCGTCTAGCGGCGAACAGAAGCATTTATTTGTCAAAAGTGAAGATAAACGAATGCATTACGATGGTACAAAATTCGTTGTACGGAATGCCGCTCAATCCGCAGGATTCAGCAAAGATGGACAATTTACTGTTTTTTGATTTAGACTAAGCATATATAATTTCATGTAGAATAGTTGTAACGTGATTTTCAAAATTATTAATTATTTAAGTAATTTTTCTTATAAGTTATTTGAAGATTTTTTTATGTTACCAAGTTAAATTAAGTATTTATTAGCGGAAATTATGCTCTAAGATTTTGTTAGTGTTGAACAGGTTAAATAACTGAAATGAGAAAGTTCACGGAACTTGAATTCTCAATGTGCAAGTTCCTTTTTTCAATAAGTATGATAAAAGTTTTTTGTGATCTATTATCGTGTAAGGATAGCATATCTTAAGGAAAATTTTTCGGGTGTTAAATTTTATTAAGTAGAAAATATAGTATAACGTTGTTACCCAGTTTTGGGCTCTTGAAGTATTGTTTCGATTTTTACATGAAACTTCAATTTCGACGTTTTCATTTTGAAAATTCATCGTAATTTGATGGATCTATTCGTTTTAACTCTAAATTTCATAACGAATGATGGCGAATGAAGATTATGAAATATTTTGAGAATTTGATTACTAAATTTGAAAATAGCATGTAAATCAGTTATTCGAATGATATTTACATTTTCAAATGAAGATTTTAATTGATTTACAATTAATTTAATGCTTGAATCGTCAAAAATTAAGATACTAAAATATTATGCAGAAAATGATAATTTGATAATGATAATTATCAATCGTGATAACGGAATATTTAAATGACTCGAATTTCCAGTGTTTACCGCGTATTTTCCATAATTACCTCGTTTGATACACGATCACTCCAGAAATTTACCGTAAATTTCATGGTCAATTACGTAATTACAAAAATTACAGCGAAAATTTAAAAAACCACAGCTAAAAAATGTAAAAAATTCCACAGATGCATTCCACTGCAATGAAGGGGAAAGGGGAAATACAGGGCATTGTCATTTCTTTATGCGCAATGCGCGTATTGTTAACAGTGTTTCTAGTTTCTAACTGCTCTTGATTTAAGTAAGTTCAACTTCAGTTTCTTAAATTACCTTTTGAAGTAGTGTTAATACGTTGGAATTTACTACGTATGACAAATTCATGTTAAATTTACAGCAATTAAAATTGTAATGGAATCTCCAGCGGTTGAGTTCACCGACGAAGTAAGTACCGCATGCCCATAATGTTGATATATTTCGCCAACGTACATTATTACCGTAGTCGACTAACCAAAAATTTTCTAAGTCCAAAATGGCGACTATTGCGTTAAATGCCAATTTATTTATACGTTTATTTATTAATTTAAACATTTTACTGGTACAGAATCTGTAGAAATAACGTGTATTGTTTTTTATTAATAAATGACAACATTTCGGCATATGTTATACCTGCGTCCATTAACATCTATTATATGATAATTTAACCTAATTAACTCGTGTTAAATTTAATTTTATTCTACAAATTATTCTTATTCGTTACGGAATACTATTCTAATGTGTTTCGAAGGGTTTTATTTGTTGATAACGTTAACAAATACGCGTCTACTAAGCTATCATTTTTTGAAAAAAATTTTCTCCACTAAAGCCTATCTTCGACACGTCGAATATATTTAGGTACATACCAATTCGTCTTTATTTCGACCTCAATCGTAACGTTGGTATTTTTTTTTCATTCAAATACATTCTTTATGAATTTCATTTTCTGTTATCAGGCTAAATTTGCTGTTAAAGATGGCGAAGTGAAATCAGGTTCGTATACATTTGCTAAGGTCGGCTTTAAATGGCCTCGTGTTAATGTAAAATCATCATTATAGAACATGTTATGAACGGACTATCCAACGGTATAAATAATAAATCTGACAGCCATCATAAGCATAAACATAAAGACAAAGATAAAGACAAGCATCATGACAGACATAAGCATAAAGACAAAGATAGAGACAAGGAGAAGCACGTAAGCAGCAAAGTAAGTCCATCCTTTTTTAGGCGTATTTTGGCAAAAAATCCACGTATTTTTTACTCGCAGGACAAGAGCAGTAAAGAAAGCTCAGAAAAGAGGCATAAAGACGAACGTAAAGATAAAGATCGCGAAAAGGATCGAAGCAAGGAGCATCGTGATAAAGATCATCACAGCAAGCATCGCGATTCGCAAACGAAAGATAAAGAGAATGCTGAAAAAAATAAAGAAAATCACGACAAAGAGCATAAAGACAAGAGTAAAAATCATTCTGATAAACATAAAAGCCACGATAGTAAATCTAAAGAACACCGTAGTTCTACATCCGGGTAAGTTGATGCTTAACGTTATATTTGCCGCGTGGAATACCTGTCATTATTTAAATTTCAGTACCAGCTCCAGTAAAAGCCACTCGTCCTCTTCGTCTTCGAAAGATAAACATCATAGTAGCAGCAGCAAAGATAAACCTTCTTCTGATAAGCATAAAGATCGTCACTCGACTTCATCGTCCGATAGGCACAGTAGCAGTAAGCACAGCTCGGATAAGAAAAGCAGTGATAAAGACCGCTCCGATAGATCAGATAAGCATAAATCCGATGCCGATAAGAAGCCTAAAGATGAAGAGAAGAGAATTAAACAAGAGCCCGTAGCCGGTATGCATTTTGTAAACATTTTAATCATTTTTTTACTCATGTGTCGTCTAACTCGCACCGCTTTCGTTCGATTTGTCACAGAAGTGAAAAAAGAACCGACAGATGATTCGTGGAACGATACTCAATACGATAAACCGAAAGTAAGTACATGCCACCTTCGCAGCTTCCATGACCTATATTTAATCCCCTCGTTTTGCAGTCCGGCTACGATTACGTTAAACAAGAAATTAAATCGGAAGATGAGGATACTTACACCCAAGGAAACTACACCGATCAATCCGACAGAAATTACGAATCTTCTATCAAAAGCGAACTCGATTCCGAAGAAGATGTTCCTTTGGTGAGATTCTCATTTCATTTCTCGACTCGATTTCCACTCCAACCCTGTTCTTCTCCGTAGTCCCAACGATCATCGACGCTTCCAGCCAAACGTAAAAGCTACGCTACCGAAAGCGACGAAGACGATATACCGTTGAGTGCTCGTAAGAAAGTGAAAAAAGAAGAAAAACCCAAAAAACGAAAAAAAGAAGCATACAGCGACGAAGAATCCGAAGACGAGCGTAAAAAGGTAAATTGATAACTAGGTCATTATGCCGCTGATAAATTTGTCCGCATGAGCATTTTATCGCCTCTTTTTTTCAACCAACGTGCGGAGATTAAAATTGCAGTTTGGATGGGCGCAAGAGTGAAGTGAAGAAATTCGCTAATCTTATTTAACCAAATACATATACGAGAAATCAACCAAACTTATAAAATTATTACGAAATTTACGAGCTTTTTTATTCGATCGATAACGCTAGCTCGATTCGGAGTTAATTTCTCATACCCCACCACTTTTTTTTTTAATTTTTTTCATAATGAAAAAAATTATCGAATTTTTCAAGTACATATGTTGGAATATTAAATTATAAGAAAAGGAAGTAATCAGGGGTCGTTAAAATTGATGGGAAATTTATTTCATGAACAATGAAAAAAAATTCGCCAAGATTAATTATTTTTTCATTCGTTTATGCCTATTCCTCGCTCTCTCTGTTTATCATTTTTTTTTCGAATAGTCGATTTATGATTTTTAATGATTTCGATTCCAATTTTAATTTCAAATTTTGAAAGGAATTTCTAAAAGTAGTAATAAAAGTATAATTTTTAAATTTTTTCCTACATTTTTTCGTATTAAATTCGTTGTGATAATATAACTCAATGTGGAAATCGATGTGTGATTTTTTTACCCAATTTTTTTCAGTAGCTTTCACCTCCCTCTCATTTTTCAACCAGCGGCATCTTTAAGATGTTGCATAATTTTTTATGAAAATAATCAATGTATTGTGGTTAGTTTTTTATCGGAAGTGGTTAATTATTCGTTTAAATTGATAATGAAGTTGAATTATGTTAAAATTTTTCAATTGCGAATTTTTTAAAATTTTATACTTAATAATTTTCATTTTTTTAATGCGATTTTCTATTCCTTGATTTTATAGGATTTTTTTGATTTTTTTTAGTACAACTTTTAATCATTATTTGAAATATTTGAGTTTTCGATGGAAAAAACTTAAATTAGTAGGTAATCAAATTTTGAGAAATTTTTCAAAATTACGAATTTTGTGTACCCCTCTTTTTTCAATTTTTCTCGTTGAAGTAGAATTTTGATTTTATTCGCAGAAAAAATCTACTAAATCGAAAGTGAAAAAAGAAACGAAACCTGAACCTAAACAATCGACATCTCCGACTAAAAAGAAGAAAAAAGAAGAAGAAGAAGAGCAAGTTTGGAAATGGTAAAAAATTTACGATAATTTTCATCTCGTTTCTCGTACTCTTGTTTTTATCAGTTTTTTCTTTTTTCACAAAATTAAGGTGGGAAGAAGAAAAGAAAGATGACGGCGTCAAGTGGCGTTTCCTCGAACACAAAGGACCATTGTTTGCGCCGTTATACGAACGTTTGCCGAAAAGCGTTAAATTTTATTATGACGGTACATAAGTGATTGCCAGAGCACATTGGAGCTGGAAAGAGGATCTTCATGTGTGTTAATTTACAGGCAAAGCTATGGAATTATCTCAAGACGCTGAAGAGATAGCTACTTTCTATGCACCGCTGATCGATCATGATTACGCGACGAAAGAGATGTTTAATAAGAATTTCTTCAAAGATTGGCGTAAATCAATGACGAAAGAGGAGAAGGAGATAATAACGGATTTACGAAAGTGCAATTTCCGCGAAATTCAAGAGTATTTTAAGAAAAAAGCAGAAGAAAGGAAGGCGATGAGTAAAGAAGAGAAGCAAGTTGGTATCGCGAGAGGGGGAAATGTATATGTGAAGCATTATTTTCATGAAAATTGTAATTTTCGCAGAAACGTAAAGAAGAAAACGAAGAAATCACTAAAGAATATGGATTTTGCGTCATCGACGGCCATCGCGAGAAAATTGGTAATTTCAAAATCGAACCTCCGGGCTTGTTCAGAGGTCGAGGAGAGCATCCTAAAATGGGCATGTTGAAGAAGCGCGTCCGACCCGAAGACGTTACTATTAATTGCAGCAAAGATTCTAAAGTACCTAAACCGCCGGAAGGTCGTAAATGGAAGGAAGTCAGGCACGATAATTCGGTTAGTCGACAGAAATGCCTAAAAAGAACTTCTATGAGCCGGAGATCATGCGTTGTGTTTGTAGGTTACCTGGTTGGCTAGTTGGATCGAAAACGTACAAGGACAGGTGAAATACGTCATGTTGAATCCGTCTTCGAAATTAAAAGGCGAAAAGGATTGGCAGAAATATGAGACGGCTAGAAAATTAGCTAAGTGCGTTAATCAAATACGCGACGAGTACCGCGCCGACTGGAAATCCAAAGAAATGAGGATAAGGCAGAGAGCGGTCGCTATGTATTTCATCGATAAAGTAAGCACGACAAGTTGACGAACAAGTATTTCGCATGGAATTGTCAACAATCTTTGGTTTTTAGCTCGCTTTGAGAGCTGGTAACGAAAAAGATGAAGATCAGGCTGATACCGTGGGTTGTTGTTCGCTTCGTGTCGAACATATTCAACTGCACGAGGAACTCAACGGTATGTTGGATTTTTAAGGTGAATCTTTGGGGCCATCGAAGGTGCTGAGATCGTTGTTTCATGGTGTTTTTAGGTAAAGAGTTCGTGGTAGTTTTTGACTTTCTGGGTAAAGATTCGATTCGTTATTACAACGAAGTTCCTGTCGAGAAGAAAGTTTTCAAGAATTTACAATTATTCTGCGAAAATAAACAAGGCAGCGATGAGTTGTTCGATAGATTAAACGTGAGGTTTATTGTGTACCTTGGTCTTCTTTGAAATGGTTTTTCAATTTATGATTTTCTTGCGCAGACTGGTATATTGAATAAACATCTGAACGAATTAATGGAAGGATTAACCGCTAAAGTATTCAGAACGTATAATGCCTCGATTACGTTGCAAAATCAATTAAAGGAACTCACCGATCCTAATGCCAGCGTCGCCGAAAAGGTGAGTCGACCTGTATCGGATTTTAATCCTGATCGTGATTCAATTCGCAAGCATCGTTGACCTTGAATCATTGTCGGAAGTATCTAACACTTGTTTTACGTTTGTCTAGCTACTGCAATACAATCGAGCCAATCGAGCTGTGGCCATCCTCTGTAACCATCAACGTTCGGTGCCGAAATCGCACGAAAAATCTATGGGCAATTTAAAGCAGAAAATCGAGACGAAAAAGGAGCAAGTGGCTGAGGCGCAGAAGCAGTTCAAGGAAGCGAAACGCGACGCTAAAGATGGAACAGCCCATAGTAAAATGTAAGTGATTCGCCGGCCGAAGAGAAATAAAACGAAATGTATCATTCGTCGATAATCGATTTTTATTCGTTTACGCGCAGGACGTTAGATAAGAAGAAAAAAGCGTTGGAACGATTGAAAGAGCAATTGATGAAGTTGGAAGTACAGGAAACGGATCGCGAAGAAAATAAGACCATCGCGTTGGGTACGTCCAAGTTGAACTACTTGGATCCTCGGATATCGGTGGCATGGTGCAAGAAATACGACGTGCCGATTGAGAAAGTGTACAATAAAACTCAACGATCCAAGTTCAGATGGGCCATTGATATGGCTGGACCTGATTTCGTGTTTTAAAGTGTAAAAGATTTCTTCTTTTTTACTACGAATTACATTCTTTTACGTTTTACGTTTTATATCCGCCTTTTGTACGTTTTTCGAGCGGGCATGTAGAAATTGGATTCTTAATTCTCGCGTATTAATGTATTAGATATTTTAAATCGTTTATTGTTTTCTTACGCGTTCTTGTTACGGCTGCGTTAACGAAAGGTGAAAATTGTGTAGAATTAGGTTAATTACGAGTAAGGATGTAATCGCGAGGTGATCGTCGCCGTTTGATCTTGTATGATTTTTATTTTTTTAGACTTTCGAAGTCTACAGAGCGACATTGAGTCGCGATTATGTATAGAAGAAAATTTTGTAAATCTGTTTTTACGTGTAATACGTGTTTTTATACGTCGTATGATTTATATCCCTACATAATTAAGAGGAGAAAGATAAAGAACGCGAACGGGTGCGTTATGATGTTTTATGATTTTTCTTTTTTACGTATTTTATTCGGCATTGAATCGAAATCTTGAGAATGATTTTACGCCGGAGATGTTTCTCCTTTTTTTACGACGCGAAGGCGTAGAGCAATACGATTATTTTATCGTGTATATAGTTATTTTTAGCTTCTTTTTTTCTTTTCCTTTCATCGTAATTTGTTCCCAATTGGGGAAGAAAATGATGAATATTTATTTCCTTTCAGTACTCTTGATTACTTATTTTTTGTATTGTATTTTTAATATCGTTAGTTTTAAAGGATACGAGATATTTTCGGATTATTTCCACGTGTAGAGGCTTTGATAGAGATGTGTAATTTAGTATTAACCGTGTGATATTTGAAATTTCTAGAAAATGATTTTGAGCGTTTTTACGAGGTTTATGACAGAGGTAGTTTTCAATGGTGGAATTCCTCTAGAGGGATTTTGAATGTTGAGGAATTGACGAAAGGAGATGAATATCGGAGACGTATCATTGTAGGATGTTGAATCCTGTAAGACACGCGAAGATTTTAATGTAATATCGATTTTTACTGTTAGATGTGAAAACAACATATTTTTTGATCGTGTTTGTATATTTGTTTTTTTTTTTTAGGAAATTTGCTACACACCACGTATTTAAATATATGTATTTATAATTGGTGTTTGTTATTTTTGGGATGAGGGTGTTTTTGAAGGTGTAATTAAAAATATTTGATGATTTGAAGCAGCTGAAAGTTTTCCAATTTTCGTCTTGAGTTTGTAGTGAAAATTCTCATCAAAATTCACGGTTGAAGAAGTTCTCAGATGAACTAAACGACACCAAAAGGTGTAGAGACATTTTTCGTTTAGTTTTCCATTAATTAGAAATTAAATTACCTTCGATATGTCAAAATATTCCATGATATTTGGAAAAAAATCAATTTTTGTTTACTTTTTAATGAGCTGATGACGTCACGTTTCAGTCTTACTCATGTTTCGTGTTTTAGCTTTCAAGTTATCTTGAACGTTTTTTTTTAAACAAAATGGCGCGTAAAGTGGGCACATAACGCTTATTTTGCTAAGTTGCGTCATCGCGTGGTTTAGTATGAGTTGAACATGTGTTGGAGATTTTAATCGAATAGTTGGTTGTATTAAACGATATTTGTATGAAATTTGGAATTCGCGATCATTTGGTGAAATGCCGGAGTGATCGAAAGTTTGTGAAGTTCTATTTGATGCTTTCTTTCGTCGTTGAATTCGATCGCCGGAGCTGTGAATCTCATGGAATTGGTAAAATTTCAATTTGGTGCGATGATTTTATATATTTTTCGAAATAGTTGCTCGAATTATCAGCCGTGATGGACATATTTATACTATTTTGGAATTGACGACCGTTTGATGGAATATTGACGTAATTTGCGAGATCAGAAGTTTCCGGTAGTTGTTGAATTTGGATACCGGAGATGAGGATGTGTTGGAATTTGATTTTATTCGGGTTCTGTTGCTGTTCCGTCGCGTATTTTGATGTGAGTATTTTTCATTGCTGTTATATTACATCGTGTTAGTGATGAAATTGTGAAGCTGAAAGGAATCTGTGTACTGTAGTGGAAATTGGTATCGTATTAAAATGCTTACGTTTGTGAATTCCTCTCTTATCGATGTAATCTTGCAGTGGTGTAATTCACGTCCTTTGTTTTAGATCTGCGCAGCAGTTAGATTAAGTATCACTGTGGTGGAAAGGGAACGGCGAGACTGATTTCCGGCGCGAGTTCTAAGAAATTTTGTTCACACTGAATGGTAAGCAAGTTGATGATTTTATATGCGATTTATACCCATGTTTAAACTCGGCGATATTACACGTATTTGATGTTATACGTTTTGATCTCACAATTATTGTCAATCATCTTCCACTCAAGTGAAACATCTTTTTGCAGCTTGATTTGCCGGAATCGTGGGAATGTAACGTAGTAAGTGTTAAATTCATCTTATTTATTGCATGCTCAATTTATTAATATGAATAATTCTTACGTGGGGTGTTTCTTATCGTGTAGCTAGTTCGATAGTTCATCTTGTATATGTTATTTAAAATGTAAGTTTTCGTGGAATTTGTGTGATTATGGGCGAAGAACTTAAGAGTAACTTAATTCGTTATGTGCTGGAATCTCAATGTGGTATTTCCGACTTCGGTTTTAATACGTCGATTTATCAAATCTATTGATATATTTTGCTAAAGTTGATGCTCTTTACTGAAAAATTTGACCATAGATGAAATCGATTGAAGTATATTTGCTTTCAAATCTATGTTTTTGTGTGAAATTGCAGTTTTCGTAATATTTTATTGCCTACTAAGATATGCAACCATGATGAAATACGACGAACGAAAAACTCCGATATTTATAAACATAGATTTTCGTGAAATTTAGATGCTTCGTCGATCGCGTTACCATGTTCGATCTCTATGCATTTATCGTTTATTTTTACTTTAATGAAATCTCCCAAGAATAAAGCACCGGAATCATAAACCTTGACCTTTGGTGTATGACGTGCAGCCGCCTTATGCGTATGTCCGTGAAACAACACCAATTTACCGGCAGCTACTTCAGCGTATTCGTCTAGATCTGCGTAATTATCGAGGTGATAATTCAGCAATACTATTTGCCCACGAGTCTTGGCTTCGGATATCTTCGTCTTGAGTAATTCGTGCGAACTCCGTATATGTATCGCATCTCCGGAAGTTTCGGTCAAATTGACTTCATATTTGGGTTCCAGATTGGCCTGAATAATATGTACGTTCGTAGTAACATCGAATCCGTACGCGAAAGATCCATCGAGATTGCTCAGATGATTCGAATCAAACCAAAAATTCCTCCCTTGCAGTAATCTTTCCAGTATCGGGTACTGATGTTCGAGCATAAAAACCGAATTCCGAGCGCAGTCGTCTTTTCCATGAACCAATCCAGCATGGCAATCTATATTACCTTGGTAATCATGGTTTCCTAAACCGAAAAATGTAAAGTTGCCTAGGAATCGACGCAAGGTCAGCGTCCACATACGAAAACGCCCGGATTCCGTCATGTCACCGTTTACCATACAAAGATCGCTGATTCTGCATAAAGCTTTGAAATTCATCGCCGACTTTTCAGTCTCTCGTTTCCAACATTCTTCGTCTTGTTTTGGGCTGCTGCAGTTTGGATGCCGGAATGGTTGCGGGTCTGAGGCTATGATGATGTTGGCTTCGGAAGTGACCACGTGTGGTGTGAATATATCGGAGGTTGTGGTGTTGGTGAATACATCGATGGTAACGTTTGGATATGATGATAACCGATATACCACGTATTCGTTGCTTAGTTCCGGTGCCGAAGTGTATCGTGATACTTGAGTTACTATCTCGGCCGAGAAAGTCGCGGATATTTCGAAGGAGAACGTGCCTTTGGATCGGGGATGTATCGTGGTGACTCTCTTCAATAGCCTGGTACATCCGTAAGTCTTCACTTGACGTACGTTCAATACCTCGTGTTTTGCATGATTCACAAGCTGATACGTGTAAGTACGATCTCCGCGAAAATTTGGTGAGTCTTTGTTTGCCTCGTGGTGCGTAATGGTTGCGTTGAAATTATCCAGTAATTTGTAATAAGTGTTTGTCACGTTGTATACTGTGAATGGACTGGAGCATGTTTCGAAGTCATATTGAGTCAGGCATTTGAAATTCAAGTTCACGCGATCTTCGAGGACGGAATTATTGAACATTTCGATCGCGATTATCGGTATTGTCGATAAAGTCGACATCAGCAATAACCGTAGCACGTTTGATTCGAACATTTCACCGATCTGACGAACTGTATAAGTACAAATGTGTACAGCTGAACCAACCGCAACAGTAAAAGGCACCATTTCAGCAAATACGTTTGATGGACGACAAATGAATTGAATTAGTTGAATGTATTTTTGAAAGTCAAGTACCTAAGTCGCTACGCTTTGTGATCATAATTAATCTGTTTTCCTTTTTCCTCCTTTTCTTAGTTTTTCGATTGTTTAAAGATTTTCAAGTGGTTATACTTGACTGATTCATGCGTGAAGTTTAAAGTAGTTGATTGGAGGATACAAATTATCCTAAGATTGATGTTATGAATACATACGAGTAGTCTAGGTGAACTAGCACTGAAAGCAGCATTTTGGAGGCAAAATTTCTGGAAAGCGTTTTATTGCTTTCAAGTGTTGGTTGGGGTCCCCTTTGTATAAAAAACATAAGTCAACCACTCCGACCCCTGTGCGTTGTCCCCTAGGGGTCCGAACGTGTCCACAATTTCAGTTTTTCGACTATCACTCGAAAACTACAGCATGTATGAAAAAATAGTTCAGACAGGAAATGATCTATGTAAAATTTCCTACAAAATGATTCTAAACATGACCCCTTTCCGTTGAACTTGACCCCCTTTAAAGGGGTTCAAAAAAATGTCAATTTTAAAAAAACGCAAATTTTTGTAAAATAAATGAATTCTTCTTTCATTTAAGCGTGAGTTTGTGTGGTGCACTTCTATTATAGTTCGTATCATGCATTCTTAAATTTGTAATCGACTTTCTATCCCCTATTCCTTTTCCTCCCCCTTCTTGTAATCAAAGCGGTTAACCCCGAAAGACGTCGAAACACTTGATTTTATGAATAAGACATCGCGTGTGTTTTCTATTTTGGTATAGGACCATACGAAAATCTGTGACAAGCTTAGACCATGTACGTATACTAACGTATACTAGACCGCTTAACCAAAACAACAGTTCCCGTCTGAACATTGGAATATTCTATTATTTTAGTTGTGCTAAAAGTATGGCTTCGCGCATGCGTCAGTCTCACTGTTTATTTACTTTCGTTTTCATACATATCATTTCATTTCATTCGCAATTAAGGGAAGGCTATTCTTTACCATTCCTATCAGTAAGATTTTTCTGAAAAAAGAGGGTGACTTAGTTACTACTTTTTTCGAAAACTACTGAACGGATTTGACTGCGGTTTGATTTATAACTTTTATTAACAATAATTATTGATTTTTAAATTGTGTCATCTTGTCATTCTTTTGTCGAATGTATTCTAGTTTCTCGTTTGATTTCCTAACTTCGTGACGAACCCGTATTTTTGTGTAAATTTTCGCAATAGTTTTTATCATCTGGTGATGATGGTTCTCGAAAAGGTCGTCCTTTTTACAATGTTCTTGCATGATTTTTGAATTGAATACGTTTTTCGCAACTAGTATGTGTTTAATAGTTAATATTTGGCTAGCAAAATTTATATTCGCGGTTTGTTTAATAGTTAATATTTGGCTAACAAAATTTATATTCGCGGTTATATTTACGATTCATTGTTTATAAAAATAAAGCTGAGTTTTTTGATCGCGACTGGAGAATATAACATGGTGTCAGAAGTGAAAATCGCGATATGCCGAATTTGTCAGTATTGAATAGTGGTGATAATTCAAATATGTCAAATAATAATAATAATCCAAGTTCTTATAATGCGCGTTTAAAACCAATTGATATAAATAATGGAAACTTAGAACAAAGTTGGAAAAATTTTAAACAACAATTTAAAATTTATTTACGAGCCAATAATTTAGAAGAAGAATCCGATAAAAGAAAAGTC